>JAODAL010027031.1:0-55676 GCA_025379985.1 Phyllomedusa bahiana | reverse complement strand
ATTTATAAAAACATGGCTGGCCTTTGGGAAAAACTTAGCACTTCCCCCTGTTTGTTTAAACCCCAACACCTAATAGATTAAGCCCCACGAGCAAGGCCCTCACACCTTTTTGGGGGGAATGAAGGGGGAAGGGTGTTTTTTAGGGCCTTTTTTCCCTGGGTATTTGCGCCTAAACCGGGCCTCGAACCCGGGCCTTTTGGACGAGGGGCGATTTTAAAGGGAAACCCTTCGCCACTTTCCGGCGGGCATCACATAAGGGGCTTTAAATTTGGGGGTGTCCCCCGCGGTTTGGGGTTCCCGGTGGGGAAGGGGGCCGGCGCCTGAAAACCCCGGGGGCAGTACAAATGCGGGGGAAAATGGGGCCCAAATTGCAGGCTCGCCACCCTCCGACAGGCGGGGACCTGGTTGATTCTGGCCTAAATGACCCGGGCGGAGGCGAAGTAAAAGCGGGGAAGGGAAACATGAGGGAAAAGGCCTATAGAAGAACCCCCCCGGGAAATACATCCCCGGCCTCAGCCCGTGAGGCCAAGGGAAAGGGAATTTAAAAAAAAAAAAGCCTTTATTAGGTTTAAAAAAAAATTCCCCCCAAAAAAGACCCCCCCCCAAACCCCCCCCTTCCCCCCCCAAAAAAAAAAAAAAAAAAAATTTTTCACTTTCCCAAAAACCCTGGGAAGGGCGCAAAAAATCAGGAATTGGGAAATTTTGGGAAAAATTCCGGGGGGGAAATTTACAGTAATTAAAATTCTGTAAGCGCTTCTCATTGGTCGAAAAAAACCAGCCAATCGGGAATAGGAGCGACAGGGCCCCAAAATTAAAAACCTAGGGAAACTATTAACCAATAAAAATCAAAGGGGGGGGACAGAAAAAAAACCCCAAGAAAAAAATCCCAGAAAAAAAAGGCTGTTTGGGTTTAAAAGCTAGCGGGGGTTTGGGAAAATCCGGGCCCCAATCAGAATGGGGAGCGCCCGGGGCCCCTTTTAAAAAAGTGTGGGAATTATTTGCCCAAAACCAAAACCCAAAGGGGTACATTTCCCAAAATACATTTAAAAATTTGCAGAAAAGACCCTTGTTTTGGTTAAAAGTAGGGGGGGTTTTGGGGGCATTTTGGGCCCAATCAAGCGCAAGTACTTTCTCCCATTATATTTAAATTGAAAAATCGGGGCAATAAAATCTGGCTTCAGCGCCTTTGTGGAATGGAGTTTTAATTAAAAAGATAAATTTTTATTAAGGTAAAAATTTTAATCGGGGAAAAAAAAGAGCTAAACCTTTTTTATAAACCCAAAAAAACCCAATCAAACCCCTTTAAAAAACGCTTTTTTGCCCCCAAAACCCCGGCCCCCAACATCGGGAAAATAGCGATATAAGAATTCCCGGGGAAAATACAGAAAATTCAAAATTTAGTAAGCTCTTCTCACTGGCCCCCGGCAGAAAAAAAACCCCAATCAAAAAAAGGGACGCAGTGAACCATTAAAACCTATGGAGAGTAGGACCAATCAAATAAAAGGGGCGGGACAGTTAAAAATACAGAAAAAGGCAAAAAGAGTGATTGGTTAGTAGGGGGGGCTTGGCTACCCGGCCAATCAGAGCCGAGTACTTGTCCCATTGTGCAAATGGATGGGGGAATGAAATCTGGGCTCTCAGCGGCGTGCGGCAGGGAGTATGATTAAAAAAATCATTTTTTTAATTTAAAAATATTATCTGAAAAAACTAAAACCTTCATAAACATAAATAAAAAAACATAACTGGTTTGTCGCGAACCGCAAACTCAGAAAGCGCTATAGGAAAATTTGGGGCCCCGGGAAATACAGAAATTCAAATTCTGTAAGCTTTTCCCTCCTGGTGGGGCAAAAACCCAAACAATCAGAATAGGAGCACAGTAACCATTAAAACCCTAGGGAAGATGGACCAATCAAAATTCAAAGGCGGGACGTTAAAAAACCCCCCCAAAAAAGGGCAGAAAAACTTATTGTTAGCTAGGGGGGGCCCCCCCCCCCCCTTGGCTATCTCGGGGAAATCAGAGCCCACTACTTGCCCCATTGATCAAGGGAGGATTCGGGGGCAATGAAACCCGGGCTCTCAGGGGCGTGGGGGGCTGGAATTTAAATTAAAAAAATCATTTTTATTAATTAAAATATTATCTGAAAAAGAGAAAAAACCCTTCTATAAAAATAAACAATCAAATCATAACAATGCTTTGTCGCCGAGAAACCGGCGAAAACATCAGGAAATTGCGATATAGAGAGTTGCCGGGAAAACGTAAATCAAATTCTGTAAGCCTTCTCATTGGTCGGCAAAAACCACAAATCAGAATAGGAGCACAGAGACCCATAAAAAGCTATGGAGTAGTATGGACCAATCAAAATTAAAAGGGAGGACAGTTCACAATACAGTAAAAAGGCAGAAAAGAGCTTTTTGGGTTTAACCCAGGGGCAGATATAATCCACCAATCTATGTAGGCCCTTAATTGAATTGGGGAAAAGAAGGGGGCTAGAACGCACCCCAAAAGTTATTTAAAACAGCGGCATTAAAACCCTATAATTCTATGGAAAAAAAAATCAAGCGACCGTTTGGAGGCAAATTTAAAAGGGCCGGTTATTTTGGACCAAGGAGAGCGAGGACCTCTTATGGGTTTTTTTTAAAGCAATCAAATAAAACGTACGGCCCAAATAAAATGATAATATCCCCAAATTGTACCGATGTGTATATAAAAAGAAAATAATATGGGGTAACGAAAAAAAAAAAAAAATTAATTTTAATAATTCATTTTTATTTCTTTATTTTCGTTACACCCAACTTTGTTTCAGTGGTAAAGAAAATAAAGAAAAAAAAAAGATTTTGTTGAATTTATATTTTTTTTTCGTTCCCCCCCAAATTTTTGATCATTTTATATACACATCTTTACAATTTCGGGAGTATTCCCATTTGATTTCTGCCATGTACAGTTTTTTTAAACAGATTGCTTTAAAGAAAACCCATAAGAGAAATCGCCCCTTTTCCCCCTTTTGGTCCAAATAACCGACCTCAAACAGAGCTCGCTCTGCATTTCTTTTCCCCCCCCAAAAAACTCTAAAGAAAGGTAGGTCACCCTGATTGGGGTAATCAGGGCGCCCCTCTTCCCCCCCCCCCGCCAATCACATAATAAAATTTTTTCCCATAGACAGTAATTTAAATTTAGGGCGCCCTTCTATCGCGCCCTTTTTTTTTTCCATTCCAAAAAGGAACCCCTACAAATGATTTGGGGGATTCATAACTGCCCCTTGGGTCAACCAATCAGCTCTTTTTCCCGCCTTTTTTTTCGTATTTTTTAACTGTGGGGGCCTTTTCATTTTATTGGTCCATACCTTTTTCCAAGCCCTTTTAAAAGGTTTTACTTTCGCTCCTATTCCCGATTGGTTTGGGTTTCTGCCACCAATTAAAAGAGCTTCCCGAATTTTTAATTACGTAAATTTCCCCGGCAATTCCTATTTTCCTAATTCCTTATTTAGTTTCCGGTCACGGCACAAACGCGTTGTTAGGGATTTGATTGGTTTATGGGTTTTTGGAAGGTTTTTGCTCTTTTCAATAATATTTTAAAAACCTTTAAAAAAAACGATTTTTTTACTAATACTCCCCATGCCTCAACCGGAGCTGAGGGTTTCAGTCCCCCATCTCTCCATAGGGCCCAAAAATGGGACAAATAGCTTTGCCCTGGGTTGACCGGGTAGCCAAGCCACCCTAGTTTTAACCAATCAGCCTTTTCTTCCTTTTTTTCTTTATTTTAACTGTCCCCCTTTGAATTTGGGTTGATCCATAAATTCTCCCCTAGGTTAAAAATGGTTCACTGTCGCTCCCTTTTTGATTGGTTGGTTTCTGGCCCCCATCAAAAAGAGGAAAAGCTTACAGAAATTTTAATTACTGTTTTTTTCCCGGCAATTTTTTAATATCCAAAAATTCCCCGATGTAAACCTGTTCTAGAATTTTTTTGGGAAATGATTTTATTTTTAGTATTTTTTTAGAGGTTTTTACTCTTTTTTAGAAATGTTTTTAAAACCCTTTTTTAAAGAGATTTTTTGATTCAACTCCCCCCCTGACAAAGTTTAAAAAGATTTCTCCCCTGTTTTTCCCGCCTTTCTCGAATCGGAATAAATTTAGTGGCCAGTTCCCCGCACTGCACCTAGGTCCCCCACTTTTCCCCCCCACACAAATGGCAGGCGCGGGGAACTTTTTCCCCCCATGTATGAGCCGGGGCCCCCTCGGAAAGGGGGAAAATTTTGGGGCCCGTCCCCCAAATGCGCCTAAGTTTCCCCCAATGCCCCCACAAAAACTGGCGAGGCGCGGCGGACTTTACACGGGGGATGTATGATCGCACTACGTCGGGCGGCGAATCTTAGGCGCAGGCCCGCACTGCGCATAAGTCCCGCACTGCGCCCCACACACTGACGAGGCGCGGTGGACTTTACATGGTATGTATGAGCGCACCTCAGCACCGACATTAATCAGGTGCAAATTTCGCCAGAAAACTGGCAGAAACATGCGTTCCGACGTGGTGAGATTCATACATGTCGCCCCTTGTGTCTCAACTGTAAGTACTTTGAATGTGTAATGTCTGTACGCTTACTCTCAAATTTGTGCTGCGGAATATGTTGGAGCTATATAAATAAAGATTATTATTATTATTATTATTATTATTATTATTATTATAGGTCCGTTTTTGCAGTTTTGGGGGTTCAGTAATTGTATAACACATCATCTCCAAATCTCCTATGTGTCAAAGGGGCTTTTGGGCCCCCTCAGGAGGCAAAGCCCCATAGCAGTTGCTACCGCTTCACCTCCTATAGCTACATCCCTGCTTGTAAGCTGTCCTCATCTTTTCAGTTAGCCATTGAAAGGAATTAAGTATTTTAGCCTCTCATTTTTTGCTGTCACTCTTAGAGCCAAATTTTCACTAAGTTGTTCCACATATCCAGTTTACTGTTATGGATGGTAATTACAGCTTCTCCTGACCTGGATAGGTATAAAAATTAACCAGAACATCTTCTCAAGTTCGAGTTCGAATAGAACCTCGAACCGAACACACTAAAGTTCGTGGTTCTTATCGAGCTAGAACTTTTTACTGCTCGCACATCTCTAGAAATGACTGTCAATCAACATCGATATGGGGGACTATGCAAAATCTTACCTCGTGGGGTATCCATGATCATGAGGAAGGTGAGAGATCAGCCTAAAACTACACGAGGGGTACTTGTTAACGATTTCAAGGCAGTTGCGACCACAGTCATAAAGAAAACCATTGGTAACACATTACGCCGTAAAATCCTGCAGTGCCCGCATGATCCCCCTGCTTAAGAAGACACATGTGCAGGCCCATCTGAAGTTTGCCAATGAACACCTTGATGATTCTGTGAGTGATTGGGAGAAGGGGCTGTGGTCAGATGAGACAAAAATTTAGCTCTTTGAAATTAACTCAGTGGCTCAAAAAAGAAGCATCAAGTGGCCTAGCCAATATCCAGACCTTAATCCCATAGAAAACTTATGAAGGGAGATGAAGCTCCGAGTTGCCAAGCAACAGCCTCAAAATCTTAATGATTTAGAGATGATCTGCAAAGAAGAGTGGACCAAAATTCCTCCTGACATGTGCTCAAACCTCATCATCAACTACAAAAAAAAATCTGACTGCTGTGCTTGCCAACCAAGGGTTTTGCCAGCAATATTAAGTCCCTTGTTTGCCAGAGGGTCAAATACTTATTTCTCAAATGCAAAATGCAAATAAATTTATATAATTTATACAATGTGATTTTCTGGATTTTATTTTTGATATTTTATGTCTCAATGTTAAAATTAACCTACCCTAACCTACCCTAAAAATTATAGACTGGTCATGTCTTTGTCAGTGGGCAAACTTACACATTCAGCACATCAAATAATTATTTCCTTCACTGTACGTACATCCAAAGTCAGGAAGGGGTTAACAATACTGGCACCGCCTGCCTCAGCTAATTTATCTCCTTTTTTATAAACAGTGCTAAGTATAGGAAATTAAGTTCAAGCTACAAAGCCTGGATTCCATGCTAGTTGATTTCTCCAATTCCTTCAAGAACTACTGTGTATAATAAAGAGATTTTATACATATAAAATCTTGTGGCCTGTAACCATTAGACTATGGTCATTATTGGATGTCTGATTTTGCATATGGATGTTTGATTTTGCAATTTTGTATACAGCTTGCAAAATTTAGTGATTAATAAAAATGAAAAAACTAATAATAATCAACAGAAATCCACGTGGAAGACTCTGTGCACATGTTTTCCAATTGCATTTTGCCAGCCAAGTTTCTGCACAGGGGGCCTCTACGCTTAAAAATATTTGTTATCCAATGTGTTCTTGTTACTTAGAATTGTCCAGTCTGGATATGTAAACCTTTCAGCTGTAAAAATGTCCAGTACATTACAGCTACTAGATGTAAATAAAAAATGTCTCTATCCATTGATAAAAAACAGAGCTGTTTCTTGAAGAGTAACTTAAATTCAATTTAATTTACAAATCTTATTTCTTTTAAATTAAAAAAAAAAGGTTTATTTAAAAAAACAAAGCAACAGAAAACAAAAAGCAACAGCAAAAAACAACAACACAAAAAATATCCCAGCAGGAGGTTTCACAGCAGCGATTTAACGTCCAACAAAAATAGCTTAACTTCAGCTACATATGACAGAAAGTGTATATGCCACCATTTAGCTTTGTTAATCCATGTGCAGAGCAACAAGTTGGCCTCAGTCCTGTTTGTAGGGCCTCTCGCTCCAGCTCCTGTCTGCAACGCTGTGGAGGAAATGGCTTCCAAATACTCGTTAGGTTTACTCTCCACATGTATGAAAACTACCAAAGTCTAAGATTTTTCTTGTCGCCTATAGCAAGCAATCACAGCTCAGCTTTCATTTTTTCAGAGCACTATATGAAATGAAAAGGGAGCTGATTGGTTGTTATGGGCAACAAAGAAAGTCTTAGATCTAGATACATGCTTTAAAGGTCTAAAGAGGTCCGTAAGACCCAGACTAGAATGTGGGAACAACCTCCCACCCTCGCTACAGCCGTTCTGGGAAAACTACTCATTTTTAGACACACGGCAGCTATACTAACTAGCAAATGTCAGTAATCTACCATTAATGTCTAAAACTGCTGTTTTTACCTACCAAGCCCTGAAGCCTCGATGACACATACATTGCAGTTCCCCTGCTGCAACTCAGCTGTATGAAAAGCCTGGGCTGTACTGCCGGATGAGCCACCCTGACATCCCTAGAATTTCAGCTCTGAGTATCACAATCTGCTTGGCACATATCTGCCTTTAACTATTTTACCTGTTGGATGCCAAGGCCAGGGGACTAGGCACTTGAACCCAATAGATAGTGGACCTTTGACAGGGCAACTGCATTTAATATATATGTTGTTTCCCTGCCCTGTGTTCTAACACAAACTTAAAGTCCTGCAACAATGGGAACCACCTTGTCACCTTTGCATTATTGTCTTTATTTCTATACATCCACTATAACAGGGCATCCTACACCAATCTGAACATTTTTACCAGCCAGATAATACTGTAAGGATTCCAGAGCCCACTTTATGGCCAGACATTCTCTTTCCACAATTGAGTGGTTTCTTTCAAAGGAGGTGAGCTTCCTGCTTAAATATGTAATGAGGTGCTCTTCCTCATTCACCTCCTGTGATATTACTGCCCTAATCCAACATCTGAGGCATCCGGTGCCACTAACACCGGCTGATTACACAGGGTTTTTTTAGGGCCTGAAATAACTTTTCTGCTTCCTCAGACCAGTGAACCATTACTACCTTTTCCTTTTTGTCAGGTGAACCAGTGGGGCTGCAATGGAAGCAAAGTTTGGCACGAACCTGCAATAGTACCCAAAATCCCCAGGTATGCCCTCACTTGCTTTTTTGTAAGGGGTTGTGGCCAGCTCTGAGTCACATCTGCCTTCTTTATTAGGGTTCTTATTGTGTCCTTACCTATGATATATCCCAAATATCAAGCCTTCTCTAGTCTAATGGCACACTTCTCAGGGTTAGTAGTAAACCCAGCTTTTTTGAGTGAATCAAGTACCGCTTGTACTTTACTTTACTAAATGACCACAATATCATCCAGATACCTGGTATGGGGCTTTAAAACCCTATCCATTGGTCTCTGGAACGCAGCTGGTGCACCTTGCTACCCAAAGGGCATTTTGGTATATTGAAAAAGCCCATCTGGGGTGGAAAAGGCAGTTTTCTCTTTTGCCTCCTTTGACAGGAGAATCTGCCAGTAACCTTTGGTTAAGTCCAGGGTGGTAATGTACGTGGCTGGCCCCAACCTTTTGATTAGTTCTTCTACCCTGGGTATCGGTTATGAATCCCACTTAGAGACTTCATTTAGCAGGCAAAAACTGTTACAGAATTGTCAGGACCCATTTGGCTGGACCAGCCACTTTTAGACGCCTCAATAAACTCTGGGCCAGCATGCACCTTACCTCCTCATATACCGCCTGTCTCTGAGGAAGCATTTTTATTGTGTTATTTATGTCTTTTTGTGCAAAAATATTCAACATTAGTTAATGTGCCTTTCTGCACAAAAGAAACGTCAAAAACGAACTCAAAAACCCAAAATGCTCCATGTGAAAGCACCCTTAATGTGTATTTTCACCCCAGGGTCAGTAATTTCCTCATGCTGTACAACATCTGTAGTGCTGGAAGGTCAGTATAGATATCCTTATTACATTGTAGAAACTCTCAAGTTTCCTGTTATTGGGGTTTTTTGAAATAGGCCTCACTATGGAAACTTTCTCAAATGTATGGGTTTCCCACTTTTTTGAAGGGGGGCACTATAGGGACACCTTTTAGCCAAGGCTTAATTAAGTTTACATGATACAGTTGTATAGTTTTCTTTTCACAGTCTTGTGGATTTTATAATTGACCCCTTAGCTAGGAATTTACCCTCCACAGCGGGAACAAGTACCAGTACATAGTCACCAGGGATAAACTGTCTAACTCTAGCTACCGTATTGTATACCCTGGTTTGGGACTCTTGGGCCCTATGCACGTGTTCCCTCACAATGAGCATAACGCTGAGTGTGGGCCACATGTTTTATCACACTTTTGTAGGGGATGGCCTCACTATCCCACTTTTCCTTGGAAATATCCAGAAAACCTCTGGGGTATCTCTCATATAGTAACTCGAACGGGGAGAAGCCTGTAGAGTATTGAGAGACTTCTCAGATGGAGAACAGGAGGTATGGCAGCAGACAATCTCAGTCCCTCCCATTCTTTTCTACCTGGTGGTATAGTCAAGCACTACTTAAATATATTGATGGCCCTGGGCAGACTTGACCAGTGGCCCTACCAAATCCATAGCTATCCTTTCGAACAGCACCTCGATTACTGGTAAGGAAACTAAAGGGCTCATAAAATGGGACATAAGAGCGATTAAATGACAAGTGAAGCAGGACCTACAAAAGTTTAAGATCTCCTTATAACAACCTGTCCACTAAAACCTTTGCAGGACTTGATCTTGTGTTTTGTCTGCCCCCAAATGACCCACTAGCACATGGCGTTATTCCATATCAAGCATAATTTTCCTATATGGTACTATGACCCAGTTGCTGATATCTTCAACAACGCACCTCTGTTCTGCAGGACTTTAAAGAGTGAGGTTACCTTTCCTGGGCCCCCCAATTGCTCTCCTCTGGGTGGACTACCCTGACTTGGTCTGGTACGGCTCTCCTGGTCATTTGCAGAGTGGGCCATGGCACTGAATCTCTTTATTCGATCCCTGGAGCGCCCCTGTGAACTGTGGTGGTTTACTTTCATGCCCAGATAAGTCTCAATAGAGGTAAACCGCTTCACTAGAGAAACCAACATTTTGGGGTCTCTTTGGGCAACCCAGTGTAGAATGTCTCGAGGAAGTATGCTCCTGTAGTGGTCCATGATGATTTGGTCAACAATGGCCAACAGACTCAAAATTTCTGGTCGTTACCACTTGCGCAAGGTGTAGCAGATTAAACAGCTGGGAGCGGAGCAGCTTCTGTTTTGTCAAACCACCAGTCATGGACTCTGAAAGCCCGCACGGATAAGACTCCCAGCCGGGCCATAATTTCAGCCTTCAGGATGTCTTAGTCCTTGGCGTGCTCTGTGATCTAATCAAAATATGTTTTTATGGCTCCCCAGTCAAATGCGATGAAAGAACCTCAGTCCGTACAGAGACAGGGAATTTCTCTCTTTCTGCATTTCTCTCAAAAACCACAAGATAAGCCTCTATGTCATCTAAATACCCAGCAAGACCTGGACCGGAATATGGGAATGGCTGCAGCTATTCTAATGATTTTTCTCTTATTTACATCTATAACCTTTAAACATGTTAGGAGCATTTCTAATGCGCCTAACACACAGGCAAGGCGTGATTAACTTTAGACACCATTTATGAAAGCATAAAAAACATTTTCATACATTCAGGTGCATTATACACTGAAAAATATATGAGAAAATGAACTTCAATGTGTCTACTTTCATACATGTCTCCCGTAATGTGTGCTCAAATCCAACCAAATGCAGCCAAACTGATTGGTCGGCATTTCCTAATACAGATGGACAATGACCCAAAACATAAAGCCAAACATAAAGAAAAGAAGTGGAATATTTTTGAATGGCCAAGTCAGTCACCTGATCTCAACTCAATTAATCATGCATTTCACTTGTTAAAGACTAAATTTCAGACAGAAAGGCCCACAAACAAACAGCAACTGAAAAATGTTGCAGTAAAGTCCTGGGAGAGAATTAAAAAGGAGGAAACACAGTGTCTGGTGATGTTCATGACTTCAGGCCAGGGGCGTCGCTAGGCTGTTTTATTCGGGGCTTGGGCCCCGAATAAAACCCCCTGTGCCCCGAGTCTCCCGGGCTCCAGCCCTCTGCGCTGGGCCTGGAGCACCGACTGGCTCTTCAGCTGCATGTGCGTCCGCTGGACGCACACATAGCTGAGGGCTTCTGCGGGGCAGAGAGCAAGCGCTCCCTGCCCCGCAGACAATGTCGGACCCGCAGGTCCTACACCGCGAGGCTGCCGGGTCCTCACAGCGCTGAGGACCCGCCGCGGCCCCGTGCGCCTCAGCCGGCAGCGTCGCGATGACATCACGTCATCGCGACGCTGCCCGTCCTCGGGCGCACAGCGCGTCATAGGGGCCCTGCGCCCGAGGAGCTGCCGGAGGAGGGGCGGGGCTGAAGAGGACGGAGCGCGCTCGCCGGGGAGTTAAGGTGAGTATTAATGTTGTTATTTTTAGTAGCGTTTACCTGCCTCAGTGCCCCTATATACTGCCTGTGCCCCCATATACCTGCCTGTGCCCCTATACCAGCCTGGGGCCCCCATATCCCTCCCTGTCCCCCTTTTAAAAAGGCCGGGCCTGGGGGCCCCCATTTTCCCTCCCCTTTTTCCCCCATATAAATCCCTTGCCTGTGGCCCCCAAATGTTCCTTCCCCCCAAAAGCTCCCTTTGTGGCCCCCATGGTGCCTTTTGGCCCCCCCCTATATACTGCCTGTCCCCCCTAAAAATCCCTTGCCTGTGGCTCCCATAGGGCTGCCTGGGGCCCTTTTTTTATCCCTTTTCCCTGTGGCCCCCATAAAATTGCCTTTTGCCCATTTTCCCTTTGGCCTGTGGCCCCCCTTTATCCCTCCTGGGGCCCCTTTTTCCCTGTGTGCCCCTTATATACCGCCTGTGTGCCCCTTTTAACCTGGGGGGCCCCCCCAAAAACCCCTTTTGCATGTGGCCCTAAAATTTCCCCTGTTGGGGCCCCCTTAATACTGCCGGGCCCCCTAAAATGCCTGCCGGGTGGCCCCCAAATTATGCTGCCTGTGCCCTTTTTATCCCTGCCGGTCCCCCCATTTTTATTTTTTGCCCCCCAAAATACGGGGTTTTTTCCCCCCCTTTTCTGCCTGTCCCCCCATACCCCTCCCTTTTGTGGCCCCCCATACCCCTGCCTTGGCCCCCATATCCCTCCCTTTTTGCCCCTATATACCTGCCTGTTCCCCCTTTTACCTGCCGTGCCCCCATATCCCTGCCCCCTTTCCCCCCATATACTGCCTGTGACCCCCATATATTTCTGTGCCCCCCCCTTTTACTGCCTGTCCCCCATATCCCTGCCTGGGGCCCCCATTTTTCCCTGTCCTTTTGCCCCAAAACCCTGCCTTTGCCCTTTTTCCAAATATTCCCTGCCTTTTTTGCCCTATATACCTCCCTTTCCCCCCCAATATACTGCCTCATTCCCCCATATATGCCTCATGCCCTTAAAATACCTGCTTGTCCCCCATAAATTTCCCTTCAGTGCCCCCATATATTTGCCTAAAATGACCCTTATACCTGCCTGTGGCCCCATATACTGCCTGTGCCCCCCATATATACTCCCTTTTGGGGCCCCTATACCTGCCTTTGGCCCCAAATTATACTGCCTCAGTCCCCCCCATATACTGCCTGGGGGCCCCAAATTTTTTCCCTCCCTCAATGACCCTTTTATACCGGGCCCCGTGGCCCCCATAAACGGGTTGTCCCCCCCTTTATACCTGTTCCCCCCCCTTTAACCCTCCCTTTGTGGGCCCCCTATAAACCCCCCCTCCCTAAAGGCTTTTAAAATATCCCCTTCCCCTCAGTGCTCCTATATACTGCCCCCAGTCCCCCCAAATATACTCCCTGGGGGCCCCCAAATACCTCCCCTGGGGCCCCATATGCGTTTTCAGTGCCCCTATATCCCCTAACTGAGGGGACTGCTATCCCCCTTTAAAATTAAGGGCTGTTGGAAATGTGAGGATTCAAAGGGATATTTGTTTTCCAAACCCTGGGGGACGATTTTGGGGCCCGGGAGAAAATCACCCATGAAGGTTTTTAAACCGGGTTGGGAAGAAAAAGGGAAATTTGAAACGACCTAAATCAGAAAAAGAGGGTTCCGGTGGAGTTCCTAAATGAAAACAGCAGGGTAATCCAGTGTTGAGCGTTTTTTTATCGACAAATTTGAAATCGCCAAGTTTTTTTATGGTGATCAAATTTTTCCAGTCATCCCAAAAAAATTTAAGGGTTTTAAATTTTTTCCCATCATCTATTAAGATTTCGCCCTTTTTTTCGGCGTTTCCCTTTAATTTTGGGCCCGGCCAGCAAATGAATTACAAAATGACCCGGGGTGATAGGTGTGTGGGAGCTATGACTGGGATTGTATGGTTGCGATTGGTTTGGAAAAACCCACATGACCTCTTTTTAAACATAGAACAGCGTTTCCTTTTTCGGGCCTCAGTGCTCCAGCTTTCTCAAAAGGGGTTTAGGCCCCTGCGCTTCTGCCTTTTCCCAAAACAGCTCAGCAAAAATTAGTCTTTTTTTCTGACAGAGAAACCTTTTACTTTTAGCTGTGCCCTTTAAAAATTTTTGTTAAAATTGGGGATTTGAACTTTTTGTAGTTAGCAGGAATTTTAAAGCGGGAAATCTAAAAGGGAAAATTTCACCGGGGGGAGGGGGGGGGGGGGGGGGGGGTCCGCGGGCAACACGAAAAGTTTCAAATTTTTAAAAAGAACACTGGATAAAGTTCCCCAAAAGACTTATTTGTAGACATTGTAGGGGAATATCTTTATTATTAACAGTTTGCTTTTTGAAATTTTTTCCGGGTTTTGGGCCCGCCGGGAACTTATTTTGGGTTTAAAACACATTTTTATTAAATGCAGGTCTCTTTGTTAGCTGCAAAACTCCACTTTTAATTTTTCGTAACCCTTTCAGATAGGTGTTCAATTTTAACCCCTTACACCCCGTGAAATGTTGATATATCCACCTTTTCAAAATTTAAAAAACAAACCACAATTTTTTATCAGCACAAATTTTTTTGTTTTCCAAAAAAAAACGTGTTTCGAAAAAAACATCACAGTTTAAATGTTTTTTTTTCTTTTGCGCACCCAGCACGTTCATTGCGCTAAAAACTACGTAAATCTTAAAACAGCAATTTATTAAACCCCAGGTGAATTGAAAAGGGGCAAAAAATACCGTTTATTTTTTTTAAAAACATTTAAAAGTTAGTGTTTTTTTACTTTTTTCGCAACCAGCACTGTTCAATTTTACGCGGGATTCCCCTACGTTTTTTCTTAAAACAGCAATTCTATACCAAAACCCCAAAAGGTGAATTAAAGGTTCAAAAAAATTCCCCTTTAATTTTAACAAAAAAATAACATTATGTGTTTTTTGACTTTTGGCACCCAGATGGTTTTATTGACGCGGGATCCCACGTAAATTCTTAAAACAGCAAAATTTTAATTCACCACAGGGGGAATTGAAAGGTTTCAAAAAATAAAAAAATTTATTTTATCAAAAAATAACAGTTTTCGGTTTTTTGAAATTTTTGGGACCCCCGCACCCGTTCATTTTACGCCCGAAACTAAAGTAAACTTAAAACAGCAATTTTTATATTTACCACAGGGTTTAAAATTTTAAAGGGGTGCAAAAAAAAACCGTTTATTATATCAAAACATAACATTTACGTTTTTTGACTTTTGCGCACTCAGCACTGTTATTGACCGCAGCATCTACTAAATCTTAAAACAGAGCAATTCTATATTCACCACATGTGAATTGAAAGGAGCAAAAATAAACCGTTTATTATATCAACACATAACAGTTACGTGTTTTTGACTTTTGTCACCCAGCACTGTTCATTGACGCATCATCTACTAAATCTAAAACAGCAATTCTATATTCAACCACAGGTGAATTGAAAGGTGCAAAGAAATACGATTAATATATCAAAACATAACAATTACTGTTTTTTGACTTTTTGCAGCACCCAGCACTGTTCATTGAGTAGCATCTACGTAAATCATAAAACAGCAATTCTATATTCACACACAGGTGATTGAAAAGGTGCAAAAAATACCGTTTATTAATATCAAAACATAACAGTTACAGTGTTTTTTGACTTTTGCGCAACCCAGCACTGTTCATTGACGGCGCATCTACGAAAATCTTAAAACAGCAATTTCTATATTCACCACAGGTGAATTGAAAGGTGCAAAAAATAACCGTTTAATTATACCAAAACATAACAGATACGTGATTTTTGGACATTAGCCCAGTCCACATTAGTTCATAGACACACCTGTGCAGTGTAAAATTTGAATCCACAATTTGTTTAGATTAGGGGATTTGAGAATACTGTGATTTGCCGTCTTTTAATAAGAGACTTTCCAAACTATTCCATACCATCACAAATTTTATATTTCTGACATGAGCGAAATGCAGGTGGTAAGCAGCAAAGAGGGGGTAGCACATGGAGTAGAGGTAACGATAGAAGGTGCTCCTTCCAGTGCTGGCGACAACACGCATGCCAGCGGATCGTCAGTTGCAGGACCATCAGGCCTGTCATCGCTGGGTCAGGGCCCTGTGAATCTGTGAACAGGGCCAGGGCCAGTGAATCTGGAACAGGGCCAGTGAATCTGTGTCAGGGCCCTGTGAACATCGTCGCCAATCTGTCCTTCAGTGGTTAATGCAAACCTGCATCAACAGTCTACGCTCCTCGACCTCACGCAGTCACTGCCACAAATGTCTCATCAATCATCATCATCTGTCCAACATGAAGCAGTCCAAATGTCAACTTCGTGTACCCACCACTGTGGATAATCCTTTTCTGAAGACCCTTTGATGACAAATGCGTTGGGGTCAGAAGCATGTTAAAAGATCAAGAGGATGATTAGTCCTGTCTCTTGATGCCCAGTGTACTGATGCCATCAGAGTAGGTGAAGGAAGCCGGTCAATCGGTCAAAAATCCCGGGCGTCGGCAACGCCTTGCAAGTGCCCCTTGCTTGTAGCCCGCACTTCTGGATGCAGAAAGTCAAGGACGACCAATTCAACCTGTGTGATGATGATGATGATGACGACATTGCGGACATCTGTGTCATTTTCCGCAGATTGCTTTCGAGCGCGTTCATCAGTGGACTAGGAGAAGACGATGGGGTAGTGTCAATACGGGTCCTGCCACAAAAAGGGAGAGGCGTCAGCAAAGTCCGCTGATATGATTCCCGCCAGCCACGGTCCAGCGCAACCCCCGCTCCCTCGCTTATCGCCTCAAAAAGGTCCAGGACCTCTATGCCTGGGCCTTCTTTTGAAGCAAGCCTCTTTTTCACCCACGCGATGTCAAATGCCGCCTTTTGGCCGTAGAACGCATAAGTACGAGGCAAGAACCTTAAGTGTTTACCACCACCAACATGTCTAGTCACATGCTAACGAATGCATATTTGAAATGGAGGGAACACTTGGCCAAAAAAGGCCAGCCGACGCCGGGCGCCTCCACCACTGTCCCACATCAACCTCTGTCCCTCGCCTCCTCCAGCCTACGCCCACCTAACCAAGCGTTCCTCAGCTGCCCATGTCTCTCGAGAGTCTGATCAGATCAGCCTCCGCGTCAGCCTCCACCGTCGCCCGAGTACCACCAGCACCACCATAGACCCATCCTATCCCCTTCTCCTGCCGCCATTTTGATGACCTGCAACGCCGTACAGCGGCCATCTAGCAGCCAGCCTTCGTCTCCAGTTTAGGGAGCATAAGAAACACTTTTAACCCAAACATCCCAAAGCCAAAGGCCTGAATGTGCGGCATTGCAGGCTCTTTGCCTTGTAAATGTGCCTTTCCTCTGGTGGACACAGATGAGGTTCCGCCATGACAATGGCCCCTCGCTGCCCCCAATACAAGATGCCGAGCAGTGCAAAATCTTTTGCCATAAAGCCGTCCTCTGCCTGGCCGAGCCACGTGTCATCTAAAATTTCAAGCTCGTTGTCTGCACTGTGTCCGGCAAAGTCCATCTCAACCACCGACACATGGACTAGTAAGGCAACGGCCAAGGCCGCTATATCACTGTGATACTCACTGGTGAGCTGGGTGGATGTTCTCAGGGGTGACGGTGGCTCACAGCTCGGCCACGATCGCTCTTCAAAACCCGCAGGATGGTGCAGTGCTCTTCCCCAAGGTCCTCGGTGGCATCACGTCCCCTAGAAACACCAGGCCGTGTGAAATTAATCTGCTTGAGACCGTCCCACACCACAGGTCAGCGAAGCGTTGTTGGACGGCTCTAAGCAACAAGACCGAGCGCTGGCTGGGTGACAAGAACCTTGTGCCGCAGGTGTGTGCGATAACTGGCGAAATCTGCTGGCCGCTCCTTAAGATCGGTAACTGAGCACAAACCCTTGCCTGGCACATGTCATGAACCTTGTCCGTCCAGAAATTTCTAAAGATCTAACCCGTTTCTGGACTGCCTGCTGAAAGAAGTCTCGAGGTCTGATTTCGCCTTCCGCCGTTCGCACCCTGCTTCTTCCCGCCGCCTGCGTTGCCAGCGTCAGTCGGCCTCCCCGTTCAACCGTCTCATTTGTTGAGTGGCAACACGCTGGAATTCCAACCCTCCCCACAATGCTCCATCGATTGTGCCAGCAGCGCAATGCCATTTAAGCAGTACGAAGTGAACACAGTGTCCCTATGAGAAGCAGCGGTACGACCCTCGGGGTGTTGAACCACCCGAGAGTGGAGCAGTTAAAGAGCTCCCTGCACCATACCTTGCGTTTTTGAAGAAGCCACCAAATAGGTCCCGTGCGACAATGCCCTTGTCAGCCATGAGCATTGTGGTGACTTAGTTTGGAACGATAGTATGGATCACTCTGAAACAACAGTCCCCCCCCCGCCAGCGACGGAGGAGGAGACGGACACAGATCGCGGACACTGAGCCTTCTCTCCGGTCAAATCCACATGGCCCCGACAGTTTCATCACAATTTCATCGGTCTTCATTAGGCAGTGGTTCGGGGACCCAGAGCTTGTGCAAAGGTGGCGCGATCAGCTCTCAGGGTGGCATCATCTCAGGCAGTCAGGGCTGTGTTGAAGCTGTGCCGGGAGGCAGCGGAGGAGGAAGAGGAGGAGGAGGAGGTATTCCTAGACACCCGATGTTACCAACGACGACCTGCCTGAAAGAGGTTGGCGCGAATTTGAGGCGGAGGAAGAAGATGAGGAAGATCACTTGCTAGTGCCCCACGACCCAGAGGGCTTTGGGAAATCAAGGCTCCATCTCCTCACATGATTGCTTGGATGCTCCATTTCCTCCAAAATGATCCTCCGCAATAAAGGCCATCAAATGAACAACAGTTACTGGTGTCCACCCTCCTGGATCCCCGTACAAAACAAAAATCAGCACTTTCCTCAACCCACCCCAAATAGAGAGTAAAATGCAGCAAATGGAGACCTTGCTAGATTGAACAACTGAGACAACTGCTGCGTCTGCTTCACGTTCCCCAAATGTCATGGTGGAACAACATCAGCGACGTGACAGCAGTAGAGTGCCCAGAAGGCATAGCGGCCAGCAGCAGGCAAGGTGGCAGAAGCCTAATGTGACCTCTGGCATCTTTGTTTACACCCACCTCACCGACGCATGCAATGCAGAGCACACATCCAACACACAGAGATCAGCTTTAAGATCATGTGCACGACTATCTGGGCGTCTCAACACCGATGATTTTGCATGTGTTCCGACCCAATAGACTTCTGGGTATCAAAATGGACAATGCCCGAGCGGCTCGTCACCATAGAGTTGTTGTCCTGCCCAGCAGCCAGCGTCATAATCTGAGCCGACCTCAGCACAGCTGGAGGAGTCATACATGACAAAAACGCATCCGGCTTTCCACATTATTAATTCGTGGAATCGTTGACTTTCATCAAGATGAATCAGGATGGATCTCTGATGATGTTTGTGGCCCAATTGCCGAGGTCACCGATTAGTTTGCCTAGTCCTACTTCACCTTCCCTTTCAAAACAGAAATGGTCTCCTTGAAAACTTTTTATTTAAAATGATAATTTCTTACTGTGCAATTTTTATTCTCTTTTCCCAACAGTTTCATTTTGCTGTTTTGCATGTGAGGAGACTGTAAAAGACACAAGGTTTCATGACAACACCATTTCCATTTACTCACTTTATCTTAAAATAATTTTTCGCATTGTCAATTTTTTGAGTCATGTTGCTGTGAGATGACAGCAATAATCATGGACCTTTGGAACCGAAATGTGACTTCTAATGGGCCACTTTTTCTCCCTCAAAATTTTAATAGTGGCTGAGAAGGTCATATTTATATTTTTTGGGTCATGTTTTCTGTAGATACAGCTTAATTTATGTCCCTTTGGAACAGAATGTGGCTTCTAAGTGCATTTCTCCCTCACAATTTTTAAACATGGCTGAGAAGCTCATTTTTTATAATTTTTTGAGTCATGCTGCTTGAAATGCAGCAATACCTACAGGCCTATATAAAAAAAAATGTTGATTTCTAACAGACATTGTTCTTCACAATTGACCAAAGTGGCTCAAAGGTCATGCTTTGAATTTGTGGGGGCATTTTTGCTGTGACATGCAGCTATACTACAGTCCTATTCTAAAAAATGTTGTTTCTAAACAGACATTTGTTCTTACAATTGACCAAAGTGGCTCAAAGGGTCATGCTTTGAATTATGGGGGCATTTTGCTGTGACATGTGCACCTAACTACAGGTCCTATTCTAAAAAAATGTTGTTTTTCTAACAGACATTTGTTCATCACAATTGACCAAAGTGGCATCAAGGGTCATGCTTTGATATTTTTGGGGCATTTTGCTGTGACATGCAGCTTATACTACAGATTCCTATTCTAAAAAATGTTGTTTCTAACAGACATTTGTTCTTCACAAATGTCAAAGTGGGCCCTCAAGGTGATGGTGCTGTCAGAAACAGAAGAGGTAGGACACTGTTTAATTGACACATAGTCAAAATGTACTTGTTATTTGCAAGATCTTTAACATTAGCTATCAATCCCTGATTGAGACAACCCATTTAATACAATTAAAAAAAGAGAAAACAAAGAATGGTGGATTCCATCCTATTTTAAAAATGTGTTTTCTAGAATTAAACTACTAAAAAAACTTGCATGTACAAAATATCTGTTAAAAAAAATTCTCAGAATTGTACAAGGGAAGGTACAGGAAAACTTGACCAGATTGTTAGGTTTAATTCAAGGACATGGAGTATGGACACGGACAGAGAAGAAAGTACATAGACCATTTCCTCCAGCACATTGAGTAAAGATGAGAAAAAGAATGCCAAGATAAGGCACCTGGTGTAACAGGAGCGTTAACCACCTTATTTCCAAGTGAAGCTCCATAGGTCCACACTCATACGAGGGCAAGCGCTACCCAGAATTGACTGTTACAGAGGAAGGCTGGAGTTCTCACACTTCTTCCGCTTCGCACTCTGCTTCAAGCACGACAGTTTTCGTTGCTGCGTCCATCAGGGCATTTTTAACCTGCGTGTAATAGATGACGGAACCCAGCCGCTTATCACCGCACCCAAGTAACTCCGGCCTCGGGTCATGCTGTGCCCAGGGACAGGTATAGTCAATTGTCCCATGTTCAACTAAAATGGTGGTTGAAAGACTCCTTTTTCCGGCACCTTTTTAAATATGTGGGGGTCATGCAGTTTGGGGCTTCATGCCTGTGGCCCAGGACAGGTATATCAATGTCAGTGAAACTAAAATCGAGGTTGAAAGACTCCTTTTTCCGGCACTTTTTAAAATTGTGGGTCATGCAGGTTTTGGGGCTCATGCTGTGGACCCAGGACAGGTAAGTCCTATGTCCAGTGAAACTAAAATGGTGGTTTGAAAGACTCCTTATTCCGGCACTTTAAATGTGGGGTCATGGCAGGTTTGGGGCTCATGCTGTGGCCCAGGACAGGTATAGTTCAATGTCCAGTAAACTAAAATGTGGTTGAAAAGACTTTCCTTTTTCCGGCACTTTTTAAATGTGGGGTTCATGCAGGTTTGGGGCTCATGCTTGGCGCCAGGACAGGTATAGTCAACGTTTCCAGTTCAACTAAAATGGAGTTTAAAGGACTCCTCTTTGCGGCAATTTTTTAAATGTGGGGGTCACAGGTTGGGGCTCATGCTGCGTTCCAGGACAGGGATATCCAATGTCCAGTTCAATAACATTGATGGTTCAATATATACTGCCATCTGGCACTTTTTTAATTTGTGGTGGATGCAGGTTTAAGGTTCAGCTGTAGGTACCAAGACAGGGATAGTGAAGCTGGTGCTGTGACTTTTTTTCTAGTGGTTTTTAAATACCTAAGTGTGTTGACTAAGATTAGCACGTATCCATTTGACTGTTTGTTGGATGTTAATTTTCAGCTTCCCAGCCTGTTTTGGTGTAATAAAAGAAGGTGTTGTTTTGCTCTCCCATAACTTTAAAGTCATCGCGCATAATCGATGCTCACTATCGAAAAACCTTATCGATAGCTGCCGACTATCGACTATCGATAGATCTCGGATAGCCCAACGCAATCGCTCAACACGAGTAATCACTTATAACTGTCGCAGAGTCTACATACAACTTTATCTAACCACTATATGATGCCCTTGTATGGCGTGGTATATGAAATCAGAGCCTGTTGTACAGCTGGTAAGTCTCTTGTGGGGGTCGCCGTTGGTCAGTCTGCAGGATTATTTGAGCCTAAGTAGTAATAGTTTTGGTCTTGGTTTTGTAGGAGTGTTTTTTTAGTCACAATCACTTGTCTGTTAGATTTGCTCCATGTATCGTGGATTATTGGTGACTGTTTAGGGGTATTGTCATATGAAGGTGAGAAGTTCTGAAAAGTAAAATTTGTCCATTGATGATTTTTTACTGTACATGACTGCTGAAGATGGAGGACGGATCTGGTGTGGTTTGCAGAAATTAAGGACAGGGAACAATGAGGTTTTTTCTCTTTAAAAAAACAATCCGACAGTTCACAAAGAAGCGGGAAAAACACAAAGGGCCCGAGCCCCGGATGTTTTAGGACCCTAGCAACGCCCCTGCTTCAGGCAGTCATTGCCAACAAAGAATTTGCAACCATGTATTAGAAATCAACATTTTATTTACAATTATTTAATTTGTCCAATTACTTTTTGTCCCTTTAGAAACAAAGTGGCACATGTTTAGGAGTTGAAACTCCTAAACCCTTGATCCAGTTTTAATGTAAGTTGTAAGTCTGGACTTTATGTCCATATCCATTATATAACTATAACTTGAATATGTTTCAGTTAACAGGTAGAAAAAAAAAATTTGTGTCCATATCCAAATATATATGGACCTAACTGTATATAAACTGGAAAATCGCTTTAATTGTAAATAACTCTGTACTCTATATGTCTCTAATACAATTCTATCTGCGCACATATGTGGAATGAATGTTTTGTTTTACTTACTAATTTATACGTTTATTATAATCACAATGTATTAGGTTGCAATATCAAAGAAAAAAGGGGTACTTATAAAATTTTCCTAACAAATGCTAAACATATTTTCTGTTGAAAATTTTTTAAAATTCTTTTTTTAAAATTTCCCTTTCCCACTGTTCTTGCACCCAGGATATTTACGAGAAAACTATTGTGGTCATGAGTGGTTTTCAGCTTCTATTTCGCTGATAATGTCGGGAAAAATTTAAAAAAACCCTTTAACATTTCTCCCAGAAATTTTCCCCTTTCCCTCATAGTCTAAAAGCAATATCTGGCTGCCACTGCCTCACATTTTTGTAAGTAATCTTGTAAACATTGGCAAGAAAAATATGAAATTCATTGTGTATGTTATAAACGAAATTACCCTTTTTAAGAAAAAAAACTCTGCTTAGACGTATTTATTTAAAATTAATTCATATTTGTTTTGACGAAAAGTAGAACCTATTTGCAGCTAATGCTTCCCACTGGCTCTTGTTAATTTTCAGAATCCGTTTAGGTTCCCAAGAACTTTGAAAGGGGGGTTTTTAAATTTTTCCCATACAACTGGCTGTAAAAAAATTAATAACTTTTGTTTTCCCTTTTTTAAGAGGATCTCTGGTATAGAAAACCTTTAAACAAAGGGACTTTTGGGGATGGGGGATTTTTTTAAAAAATATATTTAAAATAATATATAAATAAAATATTGCCCCTTTGAATTTTTTAACAATTAATATACTAATGAAAATGTGAAAAAAATCCTAATATGTAGCTCACCTATTAATATATCAGCTTGGTTACAAAAATTCTTAACTATCCTAGTAATGGCAGCAAGTTAATGATGAACAAAACAAAACCCTAAATATTTACAACCTATCACAGAGGCAGACCACGCTAACACCATAATGCTGAGAAGCTGGGGAGAGAATGTGGTTCCCATCTTTGCAAGGGCTCTAGATCTTGCCATGCACCTCTCCCAAGACTTGCATTATTAGCACTTTGGGGACTGTGAGACTAGTAATCCTTGTATAGTCCTATTCATGTTAGGGTTTGGGAATAGATGAAAGTAGCTGGCTTAAAGATTATCTATGATTCACTGAAATGAAGACCTATTGCAGTAGAATCTTCTTCCTAAGTGTATATTATTGACATACACAGTCGAATAAAGTCACATGTGAGCTGGCTTCGTGAGTTTAAAAGGTGTGTAATAGGCTATCTACACAAATATACCTTGTTGCTGTCATGGTTAAGAGAGGTGATTTATCAAAGTTGCAAAAAAGTATGATTATTGTTTTTGAAGAATCGCAGTATTTCTGAAACTGTGCAGTTTGTGAATGGTAAGCATACTGTTGGGTAAAAATGTATTGTGAGTGAATGTGAAAACTGTTGAGCACCATGTGCCATCAATGTAAGAGGTGAACTTAGGCTACAGTAGACTGTTCATAGTGTAGCAGCTTACCATCAAAATGAACCAGGGGGCTACTAGACATGTGTCTAAAACAATAAATTATTTAGCCCTACTGCATATAGGGCTCCAAAGCAGATGGTCGCATCACTTCATTCAGCACATCAACATCCTCTAATGTTTAAATGATCAACAACAAGCCATCTTCTTGTATATTGCATCAACTGCAAATGGCTAGTTTGTAATCCTCATATCAACAACTGTACTACCTAGTTTAACCCCTTAACTCCCAGGCCAGAAAAGTAGTTAATGACCAGAACGTTTTTTTAGTCTTTGCCTCCTTGCGTTTCAACAGTTGTAAATTTTTTATTTTTTCAATGACGCAGTTGGATGAGGCCTCTTTTTATTCGAAACAAGTTGTACTTTATGGTGGAATAGTTTAAGCTCACTTATAAATAATTGCAGAATTTTTTTTTTTTGTTTTTTTTTACATTTTTTTTTACACCGTTCATATTTCACACATAATAACTTGTTAGATTAATTCTACAGGTTATTACGGTCATGTGGATACCTAATATGTGTAGGTTTTGTTGTGTGTGTAATTTATGTACAATTATTTTTTATTAAATATTTGTTTTTATTATTTATTTTTTTAATCTTTTTTTTACACTTTTTACGTGATTTTTTACTTTTTTTTTTAAATCCCATGAAGGGATAACTTTTTTAAATTTTTTTTTTTTTTTTTTTTACACCTAGTAATGTATTAGCATATTCATATATGCTAATACATTATAATCTGCGTCAGTCTGACACAGGAAGTGTTCAGGACAGCACACAGTGCGTCCTGATCACTGGCTTGTTACACAGACAGCTCTGGGGCCACTCTAGGGCCCCAGAGCTGACTGTGCAGCCGTTCCCCGAGCTCTGTCGGGTGACCGGGTGTTCTGATCACCCGACAGAGCAGGAGAACCCTTTGATTGCGCTGCGGTAACGATCCGCCGCAATCAAAGGGTTAAAGCATCGGGTTGCGGAGGTTTCCTCTGCTCTCCGGTGCTCGTAGGAGATGCTCTGGGATCGGGGCTGTGTAGTACAGCCCCGATCCCAGCGCAGTTGTGGCGCCGGGCGCCGCAAACCCCGAAATCTACAGCGACGCCAAAAGACGTCGCTGTAGACGAACAACCCGCACCAGCTGACCCCAAAAGTCAGTGGGCGGTCGTTAAGGGGTTAAAAAAGAAGAGCATAGGCATTAAATCTATGTCTAACATACCCATAGACTTCTTTTCTTTTAGTACAAGTTTGGTTGGTATATGCAGGGGCGTTGCTAGTGTCCCAAAACATCCGTGGCCTGGGCCCTCTGTGTTACGTTCTACTCAGTAGGGCGGGGTTCATATGCCATTTTTCAAACCACATTGTGAACTGCGGCATGTATTTTTACAGAGAAAAACTTCTGTTCCCTTCACTAATTTTCTGCATATTCCTCATAGATCCATCCCCTCAGTAGTCACTGTACAATGAAAATCAGCAATGACAAATTTGCATTTTCAAAACTGCTCCCCTACATATGACAGTAACAGTCACCAAAAAATATACCTATACATGGAGCAAATACACCAGACGAATGATTGTTACTAAAAAAAAAAAAAAACTCCTGCAAAACCAAGACCCAAAACTATTATTACTTAAGGCTCAAATAATACTGCCAGACCCTGACCAAACACGACCACCACATGTGACTATCAGCTGTACACAGGCTGTGAAGACGTATATTACCACCATATACATTGGCCATATGGTGGTAGATACTAGTTGTATGTAGACGCTCTGCACAAATATAAGTGATTACACTCAAGTTACATTTAGTGACTCACAGGAGACGCCTCTGAAGAGTTGTTTTCTTTCTCTTCTTCTTCTCCATCTGTCCCAGACCGCCATGACATCTTCACTGTAGAATTTTCAAAACAAACATCTTAGACTTCTCACTTTATTAGCACTTGTCTACCAATTCCTATCTTTATACAAACTCCACATCTATAGCACCTCATATGGTAATGATTACCCCCTTGTGCCCCAAACGGCTATGGGGCTCCCATTTGTGCAGCGGGTTTTAGTCTTGTTTTGTAAACAGAATAGGAAGTAGTGAAGTTCCCTGAGACAGTATGTAGGTACGCCCCCAAACTAGGTAGGCAGTCCTCAGGTAGGTAAACATATAAGTCCTCCAATAGATAGGTATCTCTGTCCCCTATTATGTAATGTAGAAAGGTAGTTATAAAGGCCACACAATAGAAATATAAGTAGAAATATAGATCCATATTAAGCAGTTATATAGGCCCCTGTAGCTCGTTTTAAGCCCCGTGTAGGTAAATATTTACCCCCTGTAGCCAGGTTGTAGCCCACTGTAGCCAGGCAGTTGCATACTGTAGCTAGGCAGGTGCCCACTGTAGTCAAGTAGTTGGCCCCTCTAGCCAGGTTGTTGCCCCCTCGAGCCAGGTTCTGAGCCCCCTTCAGCCAGGTTACTGCCCCCTTTAGCCAGGTTACTGACCCCTTTAGCCAGTAATATGCCCCCATATGCCCCTTTAGCCAGGGAATATGCTCCCATATGCTCTCTTAGCCAGTAATATGCCCCCTTTAACCAGGTAATATGCTCCCTTAGCCAGTAATATGCCCCTTAGCCAGTAATATGCCCCCTTTAGCCAGGTGATATGCCCCTTTAGCCAGGTGATATGCCCCCTTAGCCAGTAACATGCCGCCTTAGCCAGGTGATATGCTCCTTTAGCCAGATGATATGCCCCCTTAGCCAGGTAATATGCCCCCTTTAGCCAGTAATATGCCCCCTTAGCCAGTAATATGCCCTTTTAGCCAGGTAATATGCCCCCTTAGCCAGTAATATGCCCCTTTATCCAGGTTATATGCCACTTTAACCAGGTGATATGCCTCCTTAGCCAGATTATATGCCTCTTTAGCCAGGTGATATGCCCCCTTAGCCAGTAATATGCCCCCATACCCAGGTGAGATGCCCCTTTAGCCTGGGGAGATGCCCCTTTAGCCAGGTAATATGCCCCCTTAGCCCGATGAGGTGCCCCTTTGCCAGTTAATATGTCCCCATACCTAATGAAAATAAAATAATTAAAAAAAAAAAAGGCTACTCACCTCAGCACGGTCCGCACCTCCAGGTCCTGTAGCTTGAGAATGGTGTAAGCGTTGTGACGTCATCACGCCGCTTACGCCGTCACGTAGGGCCCGGGACCTTCTCGTCCGGCAGGAGCTGCCAGCTTAGGAGATCCCATCGTTGCAGGGGGCATGAGAAAAGTGATGCATAACACCTCCTGCGATGCTGAGGTGTATTTACAGCGCTGACCAAGCGCTGTACATACAGGGGAGAAGACAGGACGGTAACGATCCGTCCTGCCTCCTCCATGACTCTGCCTGCACGACCGTTGTAAAACGGACGTGCAGTCAGAGAGATCAGCGGGCGGTGCCCGCACCTAGGAGCGGCCATGGCGCTCTAGGCCGAGGGCAGCAGCATGGTGCCCGCCGAGATTCAGGGCACAGGCAGATTTATTCGGGGCTTGGGGCCTGAATAATACTGCCTAGCGACACCTCTGGGTATATGTATGTTATATTGTAAGGATAAGGATATGATAACGAAGGTGAGGGGTATGTGTAACTCTCGAACCTTGCTTATCCCGCTTGATATAGAGGGAGTTAAAAAATATTGTAAGACATAGAAATATACCCTAAAAAGGAAAAACTTTCCTCCTAATACTGACTGGTGTTCAGTTTGGATCAACCTTTATAACTAGAAATCAATACATCTCAAAAATAAGATGTATCTTGAACTTTTTCATCTTTGTTTTTTAATGGAAGATCTATAGCTTATATTCAGATATATATTAATCTGCACTTTTTAAACATCTCTACAAATGTTACACCAAACCTAGCTGTGTAAACCTAGCCGTACTCTCTCAACGATTTCAACACCAAGGATTTTCTACAACAGACATGTTATGTATTTTATTGTATTTTCAATACTTGCACACATTATACAATATTGTTCAGAATAAACTCTGTGAATGTTTACAAGGAAAAATCTAATGTTGCAATAAATTAATTTATGGTATGCTACTATATTTTGATTTTTTTTTTTAAATTAAGTAAATTTGGAAATCAAAAAACATCAGTGATTGTTATATTGGTGGTATGATTGAAAAAGGTTATGAAGGCAAAACATAGAATTGTTCAATAAATTACTAACGTGTGGGAAGTGCTGCCTACATGCCATGAAGAGTTTGTACAGATGTAAGGAACAGTTAAGGATCTGCTGTAAAGTGAAGATTCTAAGATGTGTGACAAATTTTGAAGAGAAGAGTTGTGGCCTGTAGAAGACATCATGGTGGTCTAGGACGATAGGAAAAAAACAAGGGGAAGAGTAATCACTTTTATGTCTGCTATTGTATACAACTGGTAGTCATTATGTGGTTCTCGCATGGTCTGACAGTATTAATTGGTCTTCAGGTAGTGGTATAACTGGCACTGATGGTCTTGGAAATACGTGTGGTATATTTGCTCCATATAGAGGTGTATTGTTGGATGAGTATTATTTAGAGGTATTACACTATCATGCATAAATGTGGCTTTGAAAAGGCAAATGTGTTAGCACTGATTTTCATTGTAAAGTGTACTGCTGAGGTGATGGAGAGTATCTATGTGGAAAACATGTAAAATTAGTGACAGGAAGTTTTTTTTATCTTTAAAAATACATGCTACAGTTCACAATATCTCATGAAAAATGCTGTGTTAACCCATCTCTATTGAGTAAAAATTAACACAGAGGTTCCTTGTCCCAAATATTTTAGGAGCTTAGCAACCCCCTGCCGTTTCTACTTTGATATGCTACATCAAGGGAGCCATGGACATCACAACACAGGGAAAACAGAGACTCGGGTGTGTTGCATCCAAACACAAGGGAGCAACCATGAATTCAGGGCAGTAATGCATGTAATTCTATCCTATTATGCTACTGCATGTTGAGGGAGGCATGGACATTGCAGCACAGGGAAAAGGAGACTCAGGTGGGTTGCAAGTAAACTCGGGTGAGTGGGGGGTGGGATGGAGGGACATTCAAGACTTCATTAACAACTCTTGTGCCTTTTCTCCCACAATCTGCTGTAGCAGGGGAAATGGCATTGAAAAGATTTGCTGTTGATGTACTCATCCACTCTGAAATGTACATCTGCGCTTGTGCTGATCAGGGGAGAGTTCTAGCCATCACAGTAGGGGTAAGTTAAATAAACAATTGAACAAATATAGCAGGCTAATTTTGAAGTTACTAATTTTGTATGTCCTGGGAATTATATTATGGATATCCAAATGGCCCCTGGCAGAAAAAAGGTTCCCTACCCATAGCAAAAATCCTATGCTATTTCCCTTATACAGCTACAACTGATTCCTTTCTGTCTCTATTGTTACAGTCAGACAAAATCAAAATGATGATTCATATGATTTATATTCACTTTTCACTATATGCTGCTTCATGAAAACATAGCTTTGACAACTCAGACTTTCAACTCCCTCCAAAGGTTTTCTATGGGGTTGATATCTGTAGACTGCCTAGGCCACTCCAGGATCTTGAAATGCTTCTTACGAAGCCCTTCCTTCGTTGCCCTGGCGGTGTGCTTGGGATCATTGTCATGCTGAAAGACCCAGCCATGTTTCATCTTCAATGCTCTTACTGATGGAAGGAGGTTTGCACTCAATATCTCACCATGATACATGGCCTCTTTCGTTCTTTCATGTACACGGATCAGTTGTCCTGGTCCCTTTGCAGGGAAACAGCCCCAAAGCATGATGTTGCCACCCCCATGCTTCTCAGTAGGTATGGTGTTCTTTGGATGCAGCTAGGCATTCTCTCTCCTCCAAACACGACGAGTTGTGTTTCTACCAAACAGTTCTACTTTAGTTTCATTTGACCATATTAAATTCTCCCAATACTCTTCTGGATCAGCCAAATGCTCTCTAGCAAACTTCAGAAGGGCCCGCACATGTACTAGCCTAAGCAGGAGGACACATCTGGCACTGAAGGATCTGAGTCCCTGGTGGCGCAGTGTGTTACTGATGGTAGCTGTTGTTATGTTGGTCCCAGCTCTCTGCAGGTCATTCACTAGCTCCCCCCGTGTAGTTCTGGGATTTCTGCTCACCGTTCTTGTCTTGTTATCATTTTGACACCACAGGGTGAGATCTTGCATGTAGACCCAGATCGAGGGAAATTATCAGTGGTCTTTTATGTCTTCCATTTTCTAATTATTGCTCCCACAGTTGTTTCTTCACACCAAGCTGCTTGCCTATTGTTGATTCAGTCGTCCCAGCCTGGTGCTGGGCTACAATTTTGTTTCTGCCGTCCTTCCACAGCTCTTTAGTCTTCACCGTAGAGAAATTTGGAGTGTGACTGTTTGAGGTTGTGGACAGGTGTCTTTTATACTGATAACAAGTTCAAACAGGTGCTATTACTACAGGTAATGAGTGGGGGACAGAGGACCCTCTTAGAGAAGAAGTTATAGGTCTGTGAGAGCCAGAAATCTTAGGGATTGTTCACACGACGTTTTTGATCCTTTTTACGGATCCATTTTTGAGGAGTGAAAAAGGCGCTTACCGGGAAAGCGGATACGAAATAAAAACGCCAACAGTTGTACTTTAATTTGGTCGTATTGTATACGTTTTAGTTTGCGTTTTACGGATCCGCTTTCTGGATACGTAATCATTCTCTCTCTCTCTCTCTCTCTCTCTCTCTCTCTCCTGCCTGTGCACCAGAGCCCATTCTTCACCTGCCTGTGCGCACAAGACCAATCATGTCATGCTGTAGCGCACAAGCCAATTCATCGCCTGACTGTGCACCCAAGCCTATTCATCTCCTGCCTGTGCATCCAAGCCCATTCATCTCATGCCTGTGCACCCGAGCACATTCATCTCCTGCCTGTGCGCCCGAGCTCATTCATCTCCTGCCTGTACGCCGGAGCCCATTCATCTCCTTTCCTGTGCGCCGAGCCCATTCATCCTCATTCCTGTGCGCCCGCTGTGCACATTCATCTCATCGCCTGTGCCGCCCCGAGCCCATTCATCTCCTGCCTGTGCACCCGAGCTCATTCATCTCCTTCCTGTGCGCATGAGCCCAGCGCTGGGAGCACAGTCAGCTCGGCACAGCTGAGCCCAGCGCCAGGAGCACAGTCAGCTCGGCACAGCTGAGCCCAGCGCCGGGAGCACAGTCAGCTCAGCACAGCCGAGCCCAGCGCCGGGAGCACAGTCAGCTCAGCACAGCCGAGCTCAGCGCCGACAATGTGATTTTCTGGATTTGTTTTCTCATTTTATTTCTCGCAGTTGAGGCCTACCTATGATGTCAATTACAGGCCTCTCTCATCTTTTTAGTGAGGAGAACTTTGCATAATTGTGGCTGTCTAAATACTTTTTCCCAAACTATAAAAAGATTATAATCTATATTATAATATACTGTCACCAGAGCGACTCTTAGGCGGTCGCATAGTGCTGTCGACACCTTATAAATTTTTTTATTACATAACCATTCACTATTCTCATCATATTCTATTAACTATTCACATCCCCATATTAAATATTTCATCATAAACCCCTATTATTCATTACCCCCTATACATACTAATCTCCTAACTACTACACATCCCCCCTCATCTCTCTTACACACCTTAACTACCTATTCCCTCCTTGTCTCATAAAAAATAAAAAACCTCCTTATACCCCCATATCCCCCCCCCCCTTCATCTTCCCTAATCCCTCCTCCCCATATAATATCTATCCCCACAAATAAACCCCCTCTACTCACCCCTTCCATCCTCCCACCCCCCTTCCTATTCCTTTTTCCTATCTACTATCATCTAACCCCAATTATTTTCATATTTCCTTCCAACAATTCCCCCCCATCTATCCCCTTCCCCTAATTCTTTCTCCCATCCCCTCCCTCCTCCCCATTATCTCACCCTCTCTCTCCCATATAACTCACACCCTCCATCTCTCCATCCCTCACAATATTTAAATCTACTCCTCATCCCATATATCCTCCTCCTTTTTCCACCCCTTCACTCTTCCATAACATCATCAATTACCCCTAAAAAAAATCCATTATTCTCATCACTCCAACTAATTTCATTCCCCCTCCCTCTCTTCTTCATCCCCCCTCATTTTTCACCTCATCATTCCCTCTCCATCTTACTCTATCACCCATCTTCACCTTCACATCTTAAAACAACATATATCTTCCTTTGACCCCATTCTAATCTAACCCCATCTCGTAATCCTATCTTATCCACCCCCTCCTTTCTTTACCACTTCCAACTTATTCCTAAATCTCACTTTTTAATCATATTATTACTACTATTCTCTTATTATCTTAATTAGTAATAATCTACTATCTTTCACCACACATATCCCTCTTTTCCTACCCCATACTCTTTTCCCACACAACACCCCATTCCCTTCTCCCATCTTTATTTAACCATACAAATACCTAATCCCTAATCACCTATACAACCCCCACTATCACATCTTTCTAAAATGTCCATTTCTGTTGGAAAATGATGGACTGTTTGTTTTTCATGTTTATTCAAATAAAAGATAATCCTTTGTCACCCTCGTTGCAACTTTTCAACACCCTGACCCAACTGCAGAGTCTGTATGTCCCTCCATTACTAAGGCCACGGACATTCGTCCTCTCCCCCGACACCGTAACTGGAGTCGTGCGTCCATAATGAGCGCGCCAAAGTTGCAGACCGGGACCTAGTGCTCCCTGCCACATACTTGCCACGCTGCAAAACCCAACTTTCAGCCGCAGCTATCCCATCGCTATCATATGCCAACCCACCCCCCCAACCACATGCCCAAGAGCGGAGACCACATGTTTAGGAGACTGCCACCCTCAGACGAGCCTGTCAGTGCGCGCTACCTGATCTGCCCCTCCTCCAGAGGAGGACTGAGCAACCCAGCTCTGACGCTCTCAAGATATATACGCCAGTGTGCTACTCATCGCTGGTTTAGTTCAGTGTGAGAGTGAAGCAACCTAACCTATGGCTGATGAGAACTCACGTCAGCAGGATGAAGTTCCAGAGTGCGAACCCAGACAGACGCCATTCCCAGTGTTGGGAGACTTAGTCTCAGTACCTGGTTGAAGACTGGCTCCATGGTGTATTGTTATGTTTCTGGGGGGACTGCTAGGCATGTTGCATGACCTATGTGAGTGACTTGGGCTGGGCTAAATGGAGGCAAATCCGGATCATGGAAGCCGAGAACAGGAGAAGGGGGTGATTAGAGATATGACTGTTGAACTGTGCTCGCAGTGCATTATAAATTCAAGCTGTATTACGCCTGTGTGGAATGTGAATGACTCTTATTGCCTCATGTTCTTCAATATAATATGAACTGCTGAGACATGTTCCTGGCCATCTCAGCTTACTGAATTGCATTGGGGAGAACATGTGGGCGTGTGTTGATCATGATAGTTTAGCTCCGTAGTTACTGCGGCCTTTCCTTGTGTGAACTCAGATAGACAGCATTCAGCGAGGTATTTGGTTCTGTTCTGTCACCTATTGCTGAGTAGTGGAGAGTAGTGGGTCATCGGAAGGTGTTAGCTATGCTGTGATCCGGTGAAGTCATTATGGCTATGATCGCAGTGGAAGAACTAATTCTGGAGGAAGTTGTCGTAATTGCTATGTTGTGTGGATAACTTTCGCTAGCTCTTGTAAAGTCCACTTTCAAGCAAAGTGCAGTCCTGAGGGGAGTAGCCTCTAGTTTTGAGCCCACGTATGAGGTCTATTGAGGTCGATGGGAGAGCGCCAAAGTGTCTAAACAGCGTGATTAGTGTGTTATGGCGATGAGATGAGCACAGCAGTGTAGTGTTTCCTGCTATTTCTGTGTTGGTCCTCAGGGAGATGTGTGTTTGCGCTCGCCTGTAATGGGAATTATGACTCAGAACGTGTGTTGCCTCTGAAAAAGAAACAGCCGTCCCATGAAGGTGATGCTCTTGTTGGCTGTGTATGAGGGCGCCTCTCTACCTATGGCGGATGGAGAGGGACGCTTTGGGTTTTGAAGTGAATGTCGTGTGGTTATGAGATTTTATGGGGAACAACACTCGGTAGACAGAGAGTGGTCTCTATGTTGCGCAGATATGTGGAGTGGACGCTGTAGTGTGTCAATGTGATGCATGGTAAATGATGTAGTCTGATTATTAGCATTGGAGTGATGAAAAACTGTTTAAAGAAAACGTGGTTGTCGGGTTTTGCCAAGGGCAAGATTATGTGTGCAAACCACAAATACAGTCCCCACGAATCTCAGTATATTACAGAGCAAGTGTTGTATCTGTGATGAAAATACCATATTGTGACCCGCAGGGGATTTGAAGGAGAAAGAAAGATTGTGTGAGACCTGATAGTGCAGCTGAGGTAACTTGCTCCAATGGTTGCTGTATTTCCTGTAGCCTTTTACTGCTCAGTGGTCAGATCAGACTGCAGTGGACGGTAGTGAGGAAAAATGTGAGCCGCTATACCCAGGAGGAGGGGGATGCAGGCTCAAGCTAGAGAGTAGAGGGGCCTGGTCTGTGTGTTTGACACCACTCAGATGGTAATGGAAATCACCCACAGTAAGAGAAAACTGAGGTATATGGCAAGGGTTTCCTATATGTATGCTGTTGCAGCAGTGCCCAGAGGTAACTAGCAGGTATACTGAGAGTTTCCCTTGGAGAGAGTTAAAGAGAATATGGAGGAATGCTGATTTTCATATTTTAAGTGCAGTAAGTCTCGGTTTCACAGGAGCAATGAGAGGGTGCACAGGGGAATTTGTGTCAGCTTGACATACTGAAGGGGCCATTGCTAGCAATGGTCTGGAAAAGCTGTTCTTAGGAGATGTGCGTTGTGGTTTGAATGGGATAACTGACATCAGTGATGAGTGTTGGCCGTGGTGAAAACACCAGACAGCAACTTAACATGCATGTTTATGGGGAGTAGGACCAAGAGGTTCCTTAGGCATGGGCCGGGACTAGGGAATTAAAATCAGCCCTGTGGCTGCACTAAGCCCCATCAGCCCACATTACGCAAATTCACACTCTTAAATAAATGTCCTTGTATCTCGCACCTCGGCCACTTTCTAAAATAACTACACTATAAAAGCTTGCTTTTTCACGTGGCACTTTTGGTGCGTTTTTGATGGGTTGTTCGAGTGCGGTTCTTGTTTTGTGCAGAAAGGCAGAGGAGTAGTTAATGCTGAACATTTTCTCCGCACAGAAAAAAGACGCACCAATAGCCGCTCCTGTTTTGTGAGAGACGCCCTACGCACAAGAAAGATGAGAGAAAAGCAGTGGTGCAGAGAAACCGCTCTCACAGAGTCTAGATGTGACAACTTTTTACTAATCAGCGGGACAAGCCACAACTGACACTATACAAGCACCAGCATAAACCTACATACCGCCCGACCAATCCGATCCACCATGTAGTCAGGTCACCATCACCATGAATAGACAGACCACTGATTCAGAACATAGAAGTAAATTGGACCCCTGACAGCCGGGACGAACAGGAGACGTCATCTATGATGGGAGTTGTTCTTCTTCTTCTATTTCTTCTCGATTCCTGCATACTATAAACCTCCTGACCCCCCCCTTGTTGCCCGTACAGCATGCAATGCTTTTCTCGCAGTCACTACTGTCCCTGTAGAATTTACAACAAATACATTTAGATCCTCTCTCTTCCAGCATTTCCTTCAATTCCCCAAAAGCTATGTTTGCCCCAAAAAATTAGAAATTAAAAAATGTCAGTAAATGGCTGTAAATCGGTAACCCCCATTAGGCAGGCGGGCCAGTTGCAGGCAGACGGGCCAGTAGCAGGCGAAGGGCCCTATGCAGGGAGACAGGGCCCCTTATAGGCAGACAGGGAAGTTTAGGCAGGACGTGTATAGGCAGCCAAGGCAGTGATAGGTAGGCAGGGTATTATAGGCAGCCAAAAGGGAGTGTATAGGGGGCAGGGCTATTATAGGCAGCCAAGGGGGTGTATGGTAGGCAGTGCATTATAGGCAGCAAGGCAGGGGATCATATAGCCAGGGGCCGGGCATCAAAAAGCCCGGGGAGGGGATAGGGACCCCGGGGGGGTCATAAGCCAGGGCAGGGATCAATAGCCAAGGGAGGGGGCATCTTTAAACCAAGGCAGGAGGCATCATATGCCAAGGGAGGAGGGAAAAAACAGTAGCCAGGGAGGGAATCAGTACCAGGGGGGGTAACAGACCCCCCCCCCGGGCAGGGTAACAGTAGCCAGGGCGGGTACAGTAGCCAGGCAGGGATCAGTAGCCAGGGGCAGGGCATCTAGCCAGGGGGAGGGCCTCATTTGCCCAAAACGTGTTAGGTACCCCGGCAGGGTATCGGAGCCGCAGGGGGATAGGTAGCAAGGCAAAGGGTTTTTAGGGAGCCAGGGGAGGGCATCATATAGCCAGAAAGGTTAGGTTTGCCGGCAGGGTATAGGTACCGGCCCGGGGATCGGTGCCAGGCAGGGGACGGTAGCCGGGGGGGCATCATATAGTAGGGCAGGGGGGATAGGTAGCAAAGGGAGGGATGGTACCAGGGCTGGTCTTTATATAGCCAGGCAGGGTATAGGTAGCCAGGCAGGGTATAGGGGCCGGGAGGGTATCAGTAGCCAGGGGGCAGGGCATCATATACCGGGGAGGGGGATAGGTAGCCAAAAGGGGAGGACATCATTAGCCAGGCAGGGGATCAGTAGCCAGGGCAGGGGATCATTAGCCGGGCAGGGGGGATCAAATTTTTGCCGGGCGGGGCAGTATATATGCCGGGGGGCCCCCATTATAGGCAGCCAGGGAGGGGAAGTATATTTCGGGCGGGCTATTAGGGAGCCAGGGCTGGGCTATTTTAGGCAGCCAGGCAGGGGCGTATATAGCCAGGGGGGGTATTTTAGGCAGCCGGGGGGGGGGCAGTATATAGCCAGGGCGGGGGTTATTATAGGCAGCCCCGGGCAAAGGGCAGTTTTTAGCCGGGCAGGGCTTTAAATTTTAGGACCCGGGCAGGGGAGTATATAGCCAGGGCGGGCTATTTTTAGGCAGCCAGGCAGGGGGCGTAAATTTTGCCAGGGTAGGGTTTTAGGCAGCCAAGGGGGGGGGGCATATATAGCCAGGGCGGGGCATATATAGCCAGGGCAGGGCTATTTAGGCGCCAGGGAGGGGCAGATATAGCCAGGGCAGGGCAGGGGGGTATATAGCCGGGGAGGGGCAGTTAGGCACCCGGGCGGGAAGTTGGCAGCCAGGGAGGGCAGTTAGGGCGCTAGGGGCAGGGGCAGATTAGGGGGCTAGGGCGGGGCAGTATAGGCAGCCAGGGCAGGGGCATATAGGCAGCCCGGGCAGGGGCAGTATGCAGCCAGGGGGGGGGCAGTAAAATAGCCGGGCAGGGCAGGGGCGTATATAGCCAGGGAGGGGCATTTATACCCGGGGCGGGGGGGTATAGAGCCCGAGCAGGGGCAGTATAGGCAGCCAGGGGAAGGATAAGGCGCCAGGGCGGCAGTATAGGCAGCCGGGCAGAGGCAGTATATAGAGGGCAGGGGATTTTAGGACCAGGGCAGGGGCGAAAAGGAGCCAGGGCAGGGGCAGTATAGGCAGCAGGGCAAAGGCGGGATATAGCCAGGGCAGGGCGTTATAGCCCCGGGGAGAGGCAGTAAGGCGCCGGGCAGAGGCAGTATATGCCGGGCAGGGTTTATGGGCAGCCAGGGCAGGGGGGAGTATAAGCCGGGCAGGGCTATTAAAGGCAGCCGGGGAGGGGCGTATATAACCAGGGCTGGGCTTTATGGGAGGCAGGGCAGGGGAAGTTTTTAGCCCGGGGGAGGGTTTTTATAGGCAGCCAGGGAGGGGAGTTATAGCCGGGTGGGCTATTTTTAGGGAGCCAGGGAGGGGGATATATAGCCGGGCAAGGGGCATATATAGCCCAGGGCAGGGCTATTATAGGCAAACCAGGGCGGGGGCAGTATATAGCCAGGGCAGGGGAGGGGATTATTTAGCCAGGGCAGGGGCGAAGGCAGCCAGGGCAGGGGCATATAGGCAGCAGGGCAGGGGCGTATAGGCAGCTAGGGGAGGGGCAGTATAGGGGCTTGGGAGGGGGGGTATAGGGAGAGGGCAGGGGCAGTATAGGCAGCCCGGGCAGGGCAGTTAGGCGCCAGGGAGGGGCGTAAAGGAGCCGGGGAGGGGAGTATAGGCAGCCAGGGCAGGGGCAGTATAGGCACCGGGGGGGGGGCAGTATATAGCCAGGGCAGGGGAGGGGCTTTTATAGCCAGGGGGGGGCGTTATAGAGGGAAAGGGGGAGTATAGGGAGCCAGGGCAGGGAAAATTAGGCAGCCAGGGCGAGGCAGTTATTAGCCAGGGAGAGGCATATAGGCAGCCAGGGAAGCATATAGGAGCCAGGGAGAGGCAGTATTGCCAGGGCAGGGGGGTATAGGGGAGCCAGGGGAGGGGGAGTATAGGCAGCCAGGGCGGGGGCAGTGTAGGGAGCCAGGGGGGAGGCAGTATAGGCGCCGGAGAGGCAGTATTAGCCAGGGCAGAGGCAGTATATAGCCCGGGAGAGGCAGTATAGGCAACCCGGGCAGAGGCAATATAGCCAGGGCGGGGGAGTTAGGAGCCAGGGCAGGGGCAGTATAGGCGCCCGGGCAGGGGAAATATAGGCAGCCAGGGCAGGGGCAGTTTTGCTAGGGCAGGGCGTATAGGCCGCCGGGACAGAAGAGTTTTTAAAAAAAAAAAAAAAAACGTAATACTCACCCCGGGCACCTGCTTCCCGCCTCTTCATTGGGCCGGTGGCCGCTCACTGCAGAGTGCGGGGCCCGGGAGCGGCGCGCGATGACTCATTCATCGCGCGCCGCCCCCCCGGCCTCCTGGGGCTGAAAAGACGGGATCAGTGATCCCCGATGTTCAGCCTCGGGCCCTTGCTTGCACCGTGGGGAGGGGCGGGCCGGATGGGGTGATGGCTGGGTCTGTGACCGGCCTGAGCCATGTGAGGAGGGGGGGCCCTGTCGGCCCCCTGCCCAGGGGTCCCGGGCGCTGATGCGACATTGCGGCCCCCGTGGGGGCCCACAGCCCGGGACTCGGGCCCGCCGGGGGGGGGAAAAACCGTCCTCCCCGGGGGCGTCCGGGGCCGGGCCCCCCGGCCGGGCCCCCAGCGGCCCGCCGGGCAAAATGCCGGTTTGCCCATGGTCAGTCCGGGCCTGGTCCTGGATGGGAAGTTTTCATGAGGTAAACCAAAATTTTCCCCTGGTAGAAATCGGAAAAGCTAAAGCCCAAAAGATGGAGCTTCAAGGACAGGAATACCGTGAGGGCCAGAGGCCTTTGGGGTGAAGTGAATTTGGGGTTTTTTTGTAATCCTGCAGGAAAGAGGGGAGCAGGGTTTGGGGGAGGTGCCCGGGAAAACGGCCAAGTGGTAGCGACTCTGAGAAGTCTGCTGTGATTACAGCTTCTGATAGTATGGTTGCTGGGTCCAACAGAGATAACTTATTGGCATATGACCAGTAATTAAGCTGGTTCAAGCCATTTCTTTATTCTTTCTTTCTAAAATTTTTGTCCAAAAATGGAATATAAATGTATACTTTGTCTGTTACCAGTGTGAGGTTGCACAATGCCCAACTAATCTCAGAAAATATCCACTTTAATGACTTTATGCTGATTTCTTTTATACATAAATACACTTTTGTAGGTAGCTGGCATTTACAGCCATGAATCCCTACTGCTAAAATACTCACCGTGGTGGCCATGCTGCGAACTGCTATTGAAAATGTATTAATATACAACTTCAATTAACTTTGAATGCATTTGAAATATGTGAATTGCATGCTGAGGAAATTAAAAGACCAATTTCAGTCATATTCCGATTTCTGACTTCTATATTGTGAACTAACTATTTTTTTAATCAACGGCATCAATCTTGAAAACTGTTAGCAGACCTTATGTTTATATTATCAAAAGATGTGAATAAGGAACATATGCACATGATTTTTTCCAAAGATTATTAAGAAGAGGATCCTCTTTATGTAGAAAATGGGGTATCATTTTAATTTATAACTCATGATCTTGCACCCTCTGTCTATAAAAATATGTCATGACTAAGTGGGAGAATTCAGTTATAATTATTTAACATAATAAAAAAAAGGCAGAGATAGAGTGGGTCCAGATCCGGGGGCGGAGCCTGTCGGGGGAGGCCCCACATGACCCAGGGCCCCAGCCCAGAGAGGTGGCACGACATACGAGGGGTGCGGGTATAATTACCGGTCTCGCCCCGCGGGCAGAGCATATCGCGGAGGAAAGTCATGACCTGCGTGCCCCCAAGCCCTTGGAGGCCCCGGTGCTGTAAGGGGGAGGGGGGCCAAGGTGGAGCAGCTGTGCTTGCTGCGGCAGGTGGCAGCAGATCGTGGACCTGACTGGCTGCAGGGCCAGGTCCAGGGCATTTTAGTGGGGGGGGGGGTGCTTTGCCTGGGGCCCCTGCAGCATCTGAGGGTTCTCCCAAGCAGCAATCCCCAGCGGTTCGTTGGAGTGATCGGCCTCCTATCAGGCTGAGCTCTGACTTCACCCTCAGGACCCCCATGCGCCTTAGAAGCCCTTCTCGGGACCCCCCAGGCCAAGGGGGCTCGTTCGGCGGCCAGGCAGCGTAGTTCCCGGCATGAGGGGAATCCGTCCAGGCGGGCGGGTCCGCGGAGTCAGGGGACCTTCCACCCCCCGGGGGGGGGGGGGGGGGGTTCTGGCTGTGGCTCCTGACATCTCCATGTCAGGAGTGGTTGTACTCCCGCTGGATTCGGTGATCGTTGGACGCCACGGGATTCCGCGAGGGAGGACCGGAGGCGTGGAGTTACTTGTTCGGGAGTCAGCGAGTGTTCAGCATGGGAGTGGAGCTTTGTTTCAGTGATCGTTGGATATGGCAGGTGGGATCACAGCACCCGTGCAGTATAGTTATTGTCTGTCTATGTCTTGTCCATATTCTGCTCAGGGCTTGGCGTTGAGTCCGTTAGGGAGGCAAGGCTTAGGAGGTTCCGATTTATTGGTTCCGGTGGGTACGGGTCCCGGGACGGGGGTTTAGCAAGGTTTGGTAAAGTCATTTAGGGAGTTGCTGTTGTGTTTCCAGTTGCCATCGGTTGCAGCTGGGTTAGCTTCTCCGGTGTCGGTATGGAGCGGGGATGGTCCTGTTGCACCATGTGGGATTGGGGGGATGGTGGTTGAGGCTCCCAGGGGCGGGTCTTGGGCGAAGGAGGCGGGGGTGACGGTGTCGGTGCAGACCGATAAGGAACAAGGAGATGGGATTTGATTGTACGATAAGGTGAGTATATGTGTGTTTCGATGGTCCATTGGGTGCGCATTAAAAAAGGGAAGTGAAGGAAAAGATCTGGCAGTCCTTTCCGGGAAGGTGGAGGGGGGCGGGGACCCAGCCACCAGGGCGTTTCGGGGTTATTTGGAGGCGCAAATCCCCAGGGGTCGAAAACGGGGGTTTGTTGGTTGTTCAACAAGGGACAGTGTCGGTTCGGGATCAACTGTCGCTTCAAACACATTTGTTCTGTCTGCAGATCAGTCTCTCATGGCTCCTCCCAATGTTACCACAAGGGTAAGGGCAAGAGCAGCGGTAATCCCCAGGGGGCAGTCGCCGGTGAGGCTGGCCGCAATGGAGTCGTACCTAAATAGGTTTCCGGGGTGGCATGCTTGTTACGAGATGGTGTTTGGGACGGTTTTCGTATCCAGTCACCGCCAAATGTGGTCCCCTCCTCTACCAAAAACCTCCGGTCGGCTCTTCCACATCCTGAGGTGGTGGCAGAGAAATTGGCAAAGAAGGTGGCTTTGGGGAGAATGTTGTGTCCGTTCCCATCCAAGACTTTTCCGGACCTGGTTGTGTCACCTTTGGGGTAGTACCGAAGAAAGAACCTAATAGGTTTCGGCTGATACACCATTTGTCGTTTCCCAAGGGTTTGTCAGTCAATGATGATATCGATCCGGAGCTTTGCTCTGTAGTTTATATGTCTTTTAACGTGGCAGTTAAATGGGTTCGTTATTATGGTTGGGGGCTCTAATGGTCAAGATGGATATCAAATTCGCGTTTCGTTTACTGCCAGTTCAACCAGACAGTGTTCGGTTGCTGGGTTGTTTTTGGGATGGGGTATTTTTTGTGGACAGGTGTTTGCCAATGGGCTGCTCTATTTCCTGTTCGTACTTTGAGGCGTTTAGTTCCTTTTTGGAATGGGTGGTTTGGGAGGTTTCTGGGCTTCCTTCCATCATTCACTATCTAGATGATTTTTTTTTGTGTGTTGGCCTTCAGGGTGTGCGTCTTTGTTGGCATCGACCAAGTGGGTGGCGGATCGTTTCAGGGTCCCTTTAGCTCTGGATAAGACAGAGGGCCCTTCTACATGACTGAATTTTTAAAGATTGTGTATCAATTCAGATTTGATGGAATGTCGCCTGCCGTTTGAGAAGTTGGAAGCCCTTAAGGCGGATGTCCGCAGATCGTTGTTAGTTAAGAAGATCCCTTGAGGGATTTACAATCATTGCTGGGAAAATTGATCCTTGCATGTCGGATTATGCCCATGGGCAGGTTTTTTTTCTAGGCGATTTGCGGCGGCAATGGCAGGTTTTCAGGCGTCCCACCATTTCGTTCAGATAACTCATGATCTCAAGGAGGGTCTGAGGATATGGCAGTCTTTTCTGGGTACCTACAATGGGCGTTTCCTTATGCTGGGCAAGGCAGTGTCCAATGAGGAAGTAGAGGTGTTTACAGATGCAGCCGGCAATGTGGGTTTCGGGGCTTACTATCAGGGTGAGTGGTGTGTGGGTGGTTCTCCCCGTAACTTGGCAGAAGCTGGTTTCATGAGGAATCTGGCATTCTTGGAGCTCTTTCCGATTGTGGTAGTGCTCGAGGTGTGGGGCTCCAGGTTTTGGGACAAGAAAGAGTGCTTCCATTGTGACAATATGGAGGTGGTCCAAACCATTAACTCTCAGTAGGCTTCTTCCCCTCTGGTTGTGCACCTGTTACATAGGCTAGTTTTATGTTGTCTGGAGGTCAATGCTTGGGTGGTGGCGGTTCATGTGCCGGGCATTCAGAATGATCTTGCGGATGCTTTGTCTCGCTTGCAGTGGGATCGTTTTCTGGAGCTGTCTCCGAATGCGGTGGCGCAGGGAATGACCTACCCCAAGGAGCTATGGGACGTGGTCTTCAAACAACAGGCAGGTTGTTCCAGGCATCTTTAGCGGAGAGCACTCGGGGGGCTTATGAGATCTCCTGGGCATGGTGGGAAAGCTAGTTGAGAGGATTGGGACCTTTGAGGTCAGACGAGGAGCGGGTGGTTGCCCTGGTTTGTTTTCATGGGCAAGCGGCAAACGAGAGCTGGTTGGCTTCTAGAGTAACGCATTTCGTGGCTGGGCTGGCCTTTGGCTTCCGCTGGCACGGGATGCGCTATGTTACAAAAGATTTTGTGGTGGCTCAGGCTTTGAGGGGAGGCGGATCGCGGGATCAGCGGCGTCCTGTGGTTTTCCAGCAGATGGACAGGCTCGGCGGGGTTTTGGGGTCGGTGTGTTCATCAGAGTTTGAGGTATCGCTCTTTCAGGAGGTATCGCTCTTTCGGTTGGCATTCTCCCTGGCCTTTTCCAGTACATTTCGAGTGGGGGACTTGGTGTGTTCCAGCAAGAAGGTGGCCGGTAGTCTTTGGGTGGAGGATGTCTGGGACACTGGCACAGGGGTAGAATTTTGGTTGCGCAGATCAAAGACGGATTAGAGGGGCAGAGGGCGTTGTGTCTGTCTGGGTGCAGTTATGTGTTCACCTATGTGTCCTCGGGCGTGCTTGTTGGATTTTCTACGTCGTGTGCATAGGTGTTTGAGGCCGCTGTTAAGGCATGCAGATGGGTCCTTGTCGCGTTATCAGTTCATGGCAGTTTTTCGACGATGCTCATTCCTTCCATATTGGGGCATCCACACAGGCTGCGAGTTGGGGGCTGAGACCGGTGACTTTTAGAAGGATTGACAGGTGGAAGTTTGAGCTTTTTTGCCTCTATATTTGCCCCCATTTGGTGCTTGGAAGGGTTGGGGTCTCGTCTTAAGCCTGTGGTGGGGGTGTCCCTGGGAGGGGGTCGGTTTGGTGGAGTTCAAGGTTTATGTCATAAGTGGGTCGGTGTTTTTTCTTTATTTCTGTGCATTTTTGTCTGTGTTGTTCATCTGAGTACGTGTTGAACACCTCCCAGCCCCCCCCCCCATCCTCTTTTGCTTTTCTCTTTGCAGTGCGAGATCGTTGCCTGGTATGGATCATCGGGCACTCCTTTGTTAATTGGAGCGCGGAAAGGGCTGCTTTGCCTGTGGATTGTTGTCAGCTGGGAGTCTCTTGTGAGTTGGCTGTGGTTTGCTGGTTAGGTGTGCATGGCTTGTTGTTGGGGAATGTTTTGCCCAAATTCCAACGCTTCGTTGCTTGGGACCTCCCGCCAGACATGATGGTGTTGCATGTGGGGGAGGAGAGGGACATGATTTGGAGGTCCTTCCTTTGTGTGAGTTAATTCGGGATATACGGTTCGACATGCTGCGTTTGTGGTCAAACTACTCCGGTTTGTGGATGTGGTTTCTCGGCTTTATTGGCGGCATGCTTGCTCTGCTGGGAGCATTGAAAGGGCGCATGTTAAACAGGACGATTGCAACATATGTAGTCTGGAATGGGGGCCTTTTTGTCCGCCATAGGGATCTGGTGCCGGGAGAGGGCAATTTTTGGAGGGACGATGGCGTGCATCTGGACGCAGTGGGACTGGATCTGTGGACATGAGGAATTCAGGAGGGCTTGGAGAGAGCCTTTGGGCTGTGGGTGGCGTCTCTTGCGTTAGGTGTCACGGCATGCTCGCGTTGGCGGGACGGGGGTTAGAAATTTGGTGGGGGGTGTCAGAATTGAGTATGGCTCCCAAGTTTATGCACCCTTTGCAATGGTCTGACAAAGGTGGGGGCTCTACAGGGCTGGGTCCATGTGAGCAGGTGAAGTCTTGGTAGCTGCCTGAGGCGGCTTGTGGTGCCATTGAGTCAGAGGTGATGACTGAGGGTAATAAATCGAAGAGCTCGACAAAGGTTTTCCCCAAAGCCCTTTGGATGGCCCCCCAAGGGTATAAGCCCCTTTGGTTTTCTCTGTAGGAAATTGTGTTTTTTCCGGTTGGGTGTTTTTTTGGAAGTTATGATTAAGGAGGAAAATTTTTTTTTAAATCCCATGTTTTTTAAAAAAAGCTTCTTTTGGTCAATTCTTTTTAAACCCGGGTTTCAGGTTTTTTTTGGGTTAAAAGGGAAAGGGAAATTTTTGGTTGTTTTATGGGTGGATTGGGTAGCGAGTCACAGCGGGAGCAGAGCTAGGGGGCTGCTCAGGGTTAAGAATAGGGCCGAATCCAAAGGGAAAGAGCCTGTTTGAGGGCCCAAAAATGACCCGGGCCCCCACGGGCAGCGTGGCGGGGGGCGGGGGGAGGGGGGTTTTAATTCCCCCAACCCCCCAACACCCCGCAGAAGCAGAACGCGGGTCTAAAACAGTTCCCACACAAAAGCTGGGTTTTTTTCGTTTAAATGTTGGATGCAGCAGAATCGTACCCTATATTTTTTAAAATTTTGGGCTCCTGTTGAGTCTTTGGTTTAAAAAATTTTGACTTGTCAATTTTGGGACGGATCCGAAAGATGGTTTCCAAAAAAAGTCGAAGTGATCCCAACATTTTTGGCGATCACTTCTGTGAACGGGGGTTCCCCTTTGTTTTTTTTAAAAACCCAATTTTTAAAAAACACTTTTCTATTTGTTGGGTTTACGGGGTTTTGGGTCCGATGGGGGTTTTTCGACGGGACAGATCCAAACAAGCATCTAAAAGCGTTTTTCACAGGGAAACTCAACCCGCCCTTGTGAAAATATCCAAAGGGTTTTTAAAAAGGGGGGTTTGTCTCACTGCATTGATTCATCTTTACTTAAAGTCCGTTTTTTTGGGTTTTGCACTTTGAATTCGGGGGGGTTTTTTGTGTTTCTGGTTCTTTAGGCTGAAATGAAGCCGGTCGTGCTATACAACCAGCCTGGGCTTCGGAGGAAATCAAACAGGTCTGTAGTATAGTTACCTTTTGGAGTGATGCAGCCCATAAAGAGGGGATATCTAGGAATAGGTAGGACACTTTTAATGGACATATATTGCAAAGTGACTTGTTTCTGAAAGATCTTTAATATAAAAAGCAATCCTTGTAGTGACAACCCCTTTTAAATCTTGGAAAACCCCTTTAGTCCATTATTACCACACCCAGTGTGGACTTTTTTCACAAAGCACCATTTTTTAAATTTGAATTTAAATTTGACATTTGTCCCTTTATATGGAAATACTTAAATGCTTATATCTATCCATGAGCTTTTGAGACTGTTTTCTTGTGACACAGAGGGACACATTTGAAAATGTCTGGTCTAAAACTTTCTTTGTTGTCATGAACCATTACAAACTCCCCTTTATTTTTTTGAGCATTATTTAAAATGAAAAAAGGGTTTGATTGGTTGCTAAGTCGACCTAGGGAGTTTTTATAATGAGGCCCCAATTACTGTAAGACTGCATAATACATTTTGGTTTATCGCCTTGTTTATTTGTGAAAATATTAAATTTTGCAAAAATTTTGGAAAAAAGAATGGGCCCCCCCAAGTTGGACCCCCCGGAGTGGTATGTGTATGCCTCTTGTTACACCCATAGGCCTCACCATGGTTTTTCCAAAATAATTGAGTGACGCCCCAAAGGTTTTCAGGAATGTCTTTTCAAAATAGTTTTGGGGGTGCTGCCGCTTGCTGCAGAGGTTAAAGGCATGGGGATCAGTCTTTAAGTGCTCAGATCATATGCCACACACTGCATCAAATTGGCCTGCATGGCTGTCATCCTAGAAGAAAGCCTTTTTTAAAGTGTGCACAAGAAGCAAGCAAACAGTTTGTGAAGACAAAAGACTAAGGAATGGATTATGGAACAATGCCTTGTGGTTGATGAGACCCAAGATAAACTTATTTTGGTTCATGTGGTGTCAAGGTGTGGGGGGTAACCAGGTGAGGAATCAAAGCAAGGTGTTTGCCACAGTCACACTCACCAGTCAGGCATGGCAGTGAGTGTCATGGTTTGGGGCTGCATGAGTACAACCGGCTCTACTATCAACATGTACTGTGACATACTGAAACAGAGCATGATTCGCTTCGGAAACTTGGCCGCAGGGTAGTATTCCAACATAATAAGGACTTCAAACACACTTCCAAGACGACCACTGCCTTGCTAAAGAAAACGAGGGTAATGGTGTTGGAGGCCCAAGCATGTTCCAAAATAAAAACCTTATTGAGCTTTGGGGGGGCATCCCCAAAGGGAAGGTGGAGGAGGGCAAAGTCTTTAAACCCCACCAGCCCCCTTTTAATGTGTAATGGGGGGAGAGGATTCCAGTGGAAACCTGTGAAAAATTAGTGGGTTTTAATCCCCAAGAGATTTTACGGTTTTGTACTTGAAAATAATTGGCAAAAAACACTAAATTGACATTTTGGGCCCAAAATTTTTCAATACTTATTTGATCTGCCCCCCTAGGACAAATTCAGTGCAGTTTTCATTTGTATTGTATTTTTAAAAATTTTTTAAAGCGGGTTAAATCTTTTTTTTCCAAAACCTTCGTCCATGCCCCTCAGGCCCCGCAGGGTAATTTTTTTTTGGTTCATAGTCCAAAATTTTTTTGTTTCCAAAAGCGTAAAAAAAATGTTTTAATTTCTTTGAAAAAAAAAATTTAAGGGGAAAAAGCTTTTTTAAAAAAGGGAAAAAGAGTAGTGTGCATATTTTACTTCTTTTTATTTGTTTTCTACCTTTTTTAACACTTTTTTAAAAATTGTATTATTTTTTTTTACTTGTCCCTAGACTCAGCGATAACACAGCTTTTGAAAAAGTTCCCGTAATAAAATTTTTAGTCCCATTGGGCTGTATTTTTAAAATTTTTATATTTACCCCGTTTTCGCCTCCAGGTTTTTTTCCCCCGGGGGAGTGCCCTTGCTTTTCTGACATACTTTATAAACCCAGAGACCCTTTTTTAGATGTTGGGCCTCCTTTGGGCAACCCATCTCCCCCCAAAACCCTGCAGTTTGGGGTTCAAAAACCCGAGCTTCCTCCCTCTGTCAAACCCCTTAGATGAGTTGTTGCTATTCACCATCAGTTTTCTGTGGCTTAGAAGCTCCATGACATACAGATCTGTCAAACTGCAGAAAAAATTTCATGCCAAACCCCTGATGTGCCCCGTACGTCAAATTTGTTAAGCATTTTAACCTTTCCCCAAGCAAAAACCCTTTTATGTTTTCATGTTTCTGGCTGTAGAAGAGGGGGGTTGAAATTTCCTGATATCCCTCCCTTTCTTTCGCTTTTCCCGAACAATAAACACAAAATAGGCCCTCCTTTTCCTCCCGGGATATGTCTGCAAAAAATAAATTTTGATTTTTTCCTACTTTTATTAAATGGGAATTTTTTCTTAGCTTTCTGTTTTTTTTTGTGGGTTTCCCTTTTTTTCATTTGGGAAAAAGAAATACAGGTGGCTTATTCAAAACCTCCTAGTATCACTTAAATTTGATTTGCTCCCCTTTTTAGCGTTTAAGTAAGCACAATATGCCTTTTCATGGTGGTCACTAATGGGCCTTATTCCAGCCGATATGCCTTTTTATGGCAGGTATGGAATAAGCTAGGATGGGCATCCAGTGCAGGAGCTGTGCTATCTAATGACAGCTGGGCTCCTGCTCTAACAGCCAGAATCAGAGAAACTCTCATCCCAGCTGTTTAACTTCTTAGATGCTGCAGTAAATAGCGACCATGGCATTTAAATGGTTTCAGAGAGAGAGCACTCCCTCTGTAAAGCCATTGACACTCCCGAAACACAATTTTGGGGTGTCCTGCTTGGACTGGCAGATAGGTGACCAGGTAAAAACCCCTGGTGGCTTCTGCTTATGATGGGCCCTTGGGCAATGTGGGTGACTGAGAATTGCAGGCCTGGGCTGTTTCTTTGGGGAGAAAGCTAGAGAAGAGAAAGCAAGAGGCTTGTGAGGTAATAACAGTTATGTACAGTAGCTGTAAAATGGTCCATAGGAATCAACTCCATTGGAAAGCCCAAGCATCATCTCCACCGGTCAGTCCCAAGAATTACTATTGCTGGTGGGCTCCAGGGACCCCAAGGCAAAACTGAGGGTGCTGATGGGTTTTTATGCCAGCTGGGAGCTTAATGCATCCCCCAGGATCTGCAGTGGACACATAGCAGGCCCTGCCAGAGGCAGGGCTTTATAGGATAGCTGTCAGTTTTACACTGATAAGTATGTTACACTGTGTTTAATAAATAGTGCAGTGTATTGTATACGTGAACAAACAAGTGAATAAATAATTGTTTAAGTTCCCTAGTGGGAATAAAAAATAGTGAAAAAATGTTTCATAAAAAAAAAAATCCCGCATAGTGAAAAGTATCAAAAATTGTACCAATGACAACTACAAGTTTGTTCATAAAAAGAACCCTTCATACAACTCGGTTGTTGAAATATTAAAAATGTCATGTGTCTTAAAATTTGGAGAAACCTTTTGAAGTGTTTTAGTTGTGTAAAAGCAAAAAGACATAAAAAAAACAACATACATTTGGCATTGTAACTCTAATGACCAAGAGAATAAATGTATTGTACTAAAAACAACTATGGAATTGTTTTCTTTTATTCCTCCCAGAACGAGTTAAAGTAGTTGTCTGACTCTTCTAATCTTTTTTTTTATTTTTTTTTATTAATGAGGCTCATTATGTATTTATAGACTTTATTGATGTTGTATTTTTTTAGGTATATGATTGTACGTTCACTTTTTTTTATTATGTGTATGGCAGTAATTGATGACGTCCCCAACATGTCTAGTTGCACGCTAGTCATCAGGTCAGCTGGTGCTTCCATAATCTAGCCACCCACAACCCTCCCCAAACAAATTGTCACACTGTACAAAGTAGAAAAAAAACTATAGAAGCGGATGTCAGCATAAAAGGCTTCTTTAATCTTGAATCAGGAGTACAAAAAGGTGCAACGTTTGGCTCAAAAATAAGTGACAGAGCCTTTTTCAAGCATAACACAAATGTTGTAAGTGCCAATATATATACGAATACAGAGTATACGCCCCCCAAACACAATAACAAATCAAACATCGTGTAACATAATCATAATGTGCACACCAGTTAGAATGTCTCTTATATGTGAAACTATGTTTAAAAATCTCCATTATCTAATCACCTGTTCCGTGAGGGACCAGACGCCGACACATCCCAAGACCGGCGTTCTCAACTAACTACTGCTCATGCCCGACTCCAGTGCGCATGTCCGCTAGGTATCGGACTACAAAACTCTATTGCGCATGTCCGCTAATGATCGGACTACAAAACTCTATTGCGCATGTCAAATGTCGGCGCGCATGTCAACTAGACATAATGCAACAGGATCCTATCTCACAGCTCCGTGCAAGTATGTACAAGTATGAAACATTTTAGTTATATTGCGCGAACTTATATGCTCATTACCCCGTTTCAGAAATAGATATACATGTCCAAAAGCATCTATATAATATCATTTATAATCTTAGGTCCATAGGTACACTAGCCTAATACACGGGATAATACCATGTTTCTATGCCATGATATTAACATCATGTGTAAGGGGTGGAGGCATCATGAAACATGATGAAACACCAACCCAACATTGATGGCACTATCAATCCCACAAATCACACAATGTATGAATGTGAGAAGTTGTACAAGATATCTCCAGGCAAACAACAAGAAGCCCATGAAGCATAGTGTCCAAGCATTCGGAAGAGAAGAAACCCTTAATGTTACCAAAAGACATAAATAGATGTTGCAGTATCAAATGAGCAATAGATTCAAATAAGAGAGGATCAATAAAATGTCATGAATAATTGACATAATTGGTCCCACTCTTCCTTCTTTAACCTAGGGAGATACAAATTACATAAAAATTCAATGTGATGTGAATGGTGAAAATATATAAAAAACAAATAAAAACAAAACATAACTCATTACACAGGGATCTAGATCTTATTAGTATTAAAATCAATATTCAACCCATTTGGATGTAAGGATTTCAACTCAAAAATCCACTTCAATTCCTTTTTTAACAACAATTTTTCTCGATCCCCGCCACGTCTCAGAGGGGGAACGTGATCTATCACTCTAAATCTTAACTGAGAGATAGAATGATTACATTCAATAAAGTGGTGTGCTACAGGTAGATCCAACATTTTCCTCCGTATAGTACTCTTGTGTTTGTTTATTCGTTCCCTCACTTCTATTGTTGTTTCCCCTATGTAGATTTTACTACAAGGACAAGTAATCATGTAAATAGCATAAGTGGTTCGACAAGTAAACCTCTCCCTGATTTTAAACATTTTGCCTGTCATAGGATGATAAAAGACATCGCCTTTAATCATGTTGTTGCAATTGCTACAATTTAGACATGGAAAATTACCAAATTTCGGTGGTGCAAAAAAGGATTGTCTCAATCCTGTAAGAGGCGGGAGTTCAGCCTTGACTAATCTATCCCGTAAATTTTTACTCCTCCTATAGGACATCATCGGGGTTTCAGAAAATTCAACTACATCAGGAAAACCTTTTTGCAAAATGTGCCATTCCTTCCTCAAAATTTCAGCTATTTTGGGGCCTATTTTGCCATATGTAGAAACAAAAGGAATTCTGTTATTGATCTTCTTTTCCTGAGGTTTCAAGATATCTGCCCTTCCAACCCTCTTAACTAGACCTTAAATCTATTGAGAAGGGTCTTGGGATAACCCCTCTGAATACATTTTTGACACATTTCTTCAACCTTAGCATCAATTCTCGTTTTATCTGACACAATTCTTCTAACTCTCAATAGTTGACTCCAAGGGAGCGAATCCAACATGTGTCTTGGATGATAACTGCCATAATAAAGAAGATTATTCTTATCTGTTTCTTTGACAAACAAATCTGTCTCAAATCTATCATCCACAATGTATACCCTTGTATCCAAAAACTCAATAGAGGTCTTGGATTCCACTTTGGTAAAACTCAAACCAGGTCTGCATTGATTAAGAAAGGAATGAAAAAGTTCTATTTTCTCCAATGGTCCTGTCCAAATCAAAAAGACATCATCAATATATCGCCACCAACGCAGGATATGCTCTGAGAAACCCGAATGGGATATACACTCATCCTCTATGGCCGCCATAAAAATGTTGGCATAAGTGGGGGCCACATTGGAAATAATTCCTCCTGAGGACAATCTCCAAAAGAGAGAGGATGAAGTGTGAGTAACTAGGAGCACAACCTGCGTTGGCCAGCGACCTTGGCACTGCTAGCAAGCCAGCCGAATGTTCAATTGATGTGTACAATGAGACTACATCAAATGACACCAGGATGCATCCTTCCGGTACAACAATCTCCTGTAGTTTACACAAAAAATCCGATGTATCTCTGACATAAGAGGGAGTAGCCGCGGCAAAGGACCTCAAAACTCTATCTAAAAAAATTGCTATATTGCTGAAAATGGACCCTCAACCTGATACAATCGGTCTGCCCAGTGGATCAACCAAAGATTTGTGAATTTTGAGGAGAATGTACAGTACTGGAGTAACTGGAGAAGCTACTTTAAGAAAATTTCCCAATTTTTCATCAATGATCTTTTCACAAATCGCTCAATCTACAAGTTGATTAATTTCTTTCATTATTTTACATTTTGGGTCACCACTGAGCTGGGTATAAACATCTACATCTGACAACTGACGATAAATTTCAAAATCAAAATCATATTTAACTCTGTCCATCACCACGACTGCTCCCCCCTTATCAGCTGGCTTCACAACAATCAGAGGATTATCCATAAGTTCCTTCAAAGCCTTTCTCTCAGCTACCGACATATTTGACTGATCTGAGATTTCCTGATCTTTAAGTGATCTCATTCTATCTGCTGTAAGTTTAATATATTTTTCTGTTGGATACTGTACAAAGTAGAGTGACAATGTGTTCAATGAGGACTGCGGGCAGCTATACTACAGCAGCAATGACCTCCAAACTAGTGCACTTCTATAGTGTAGGCAGTAGTAAGGGATGACATTATGGAACACCATCACTTACTACGGTATCATATACATAATAATAAAAATAAACGCAAAAACACACACATCTAAAAAACATAAAACATCAATAAAGTCCATCAATGCATTGTAGCCCAAAGTGAGCCTAATTACTAATAAAAAAAAATAACTGAACAACCCCTTTAATAAACGTTTATCAGTATGTTATTTGACCCTCAAAATGGTCCTTTTTTTAAAAAATAAGTTGTTCTGCAGAAAACAAACTATAATATGTCACTTTAACACTTTAGCACAATAGGCTGAACTGGATGGACGTATGTCTTTTTTCGGCCTTACAAACTATGTAACTATGTAAACTATGCATGTCTATGTCAATGGAAAAGTAGAAAAGTTATGGCTCTTATAATGAGGTAATGAAAATGAAAAAAATTGCCTGGCCCTGAAGGCCTAAGACAGCATAACTAAAGGGTTAACTAATTTACCTGAACTCTTTTTATGTTGTAATAAACTGTAATTTGTTCTCTAAATTCCATCTTATAAACTCCAGTGTTACTGCTGTTATTACTTTATTAATAAAAGTGCATAAAACATTTATTTGTCTTGTTACTTTAAAGCATTACCACTATGCTATATGTAAATCACTTTTATAGCCAATTAAAGATATAAAGTTACTGTTACAAAGTGCTGGTGATATATTTACTACTGTGATTGTTATCATAAACCACAGTTTAGCACAACATTACATTAGATTACTGTTTGTTTCTAATATAACTATAAAAATACTTATGATTTCATGGTATAATCAAAAGCTGAAGATTTAGAATATAAATCTGTTTTCCCTTATTCCTGTCAGCAGCACAACATGAAGATTTCTTCACTTTGTAGATTGATAGGACAGAAGGAAGTTTTAACGAGCTGGTATTCTATATAATGATCCCATAAACTTGTGCAATTTAAGATAATTTAGACTGTTTTAATATAGAGGAAGTCTTGTGCTGCTGAGAGGACTAAGGGAAAACAGATTTGTATTATAAATCTTTAACCTTTTCATTCGGTATGTCCAGAAGCATTTAATGTAGGGATTTTAGGGAAGCAATCAGTGGTGGGACCTCTCGCACTGACCTCAGGATTGCGATCATAACTACAGAGAGAGTGAAAGGAACAAAACCTGCTTAAATAAAAGCAGAAAAACTTTAAAGCACAAATATAATGATCCGTGAAAGACCCCCAAGTGGAAGCGTACAAAAAACTTTCACAAAAAAAAATGGAGTAAGTACAGGTTTTGCAGTTAAAACGCCGGAATGAACATGTGCCCCGCAGGGTTTAAAAGGGAGCAATCATATTAGCAAACTAAAATATTTAAAAGGGGTTTTTTTTTTGCTCAAAGATTTGCTTTCAAATTGTAGGGAAACAAAATAAAGAAATTTTCTAAATATATTGCTTTGTTCATTGTTTTTGTTTAAAGGGATACAAGTAATTTTTCACCTCCCGGTATTTCAGTTCCCTCAGTAACCCACCTGTAACACTCTCCCCCTTTCTGTTTGTTCTATGTGATTGCAGTGAGTATTGTCATCACACAGTTCACAGCAGCTCTGTGATGGGCAGCAGTAAAAAAACTTGATTTATCAAAGTAAACGCACTAATTAGGGCTTTTGTTTGAGGGACAGATAAAAACTCCGCAGTAGTTTAAAGAAGCTTCTGAGCTAATCTAAAATAATTAGCAACTAAAAAACACAGAGTTGAAAACCCCAAAAGCTGTATGCAAATTACAGTCAGTCTGAAACCCGGAAGTGACAGAGTATTTTTCATGCACCTTTGAAAATCTGTAGGGGGCCCAAATCCTTTTAAGGTAATCTTTAGTTTCATAGAAAGAACTTTTTCTGAAGGCAAATCTAACCTCCCCATGCCTTTAAAAAAAAAATAAGGGGAGTGGAGTCTCAGGGTTAATTTTACAAAATACCACCTCATTAAAACCTCAACTCATTCAATAAGTCTGCAGGGTGGAGAAATCATGGTATTCTACTGATGACATGGATGCAAGGGAAGAGAACATTTTTCACATTACTGATTTTTCTAATTGTTATGCTCATTCCTTGATTGCAATTTTGGTTGAGTAATAAACTGTGATGTCATGTCTAACATCAAATGAGTGTTTTATTTATTCTTTTTCTATGGCAGCATATAGTTCTCCTAGAAAGCATTTATCTTATCTTTATTTATCTACAAATAAAGGGATCACACAAACATCATTTGTTTTAAATTCCTTTTGTTTCTACATATTGTTACTCCATACTTGGTCTCATCAACTATATCATCCTGTACCTTGAAATTTTATTTATTCTAGCGTTCACACCCGGGGAAAATTTAATATGAACGGGGCAAAGGATATTCCTTTTCCAGCACTTAATGACATGTATAAACAGGGCTGCACCTTTTTTTGGGTTTTTTTGAGCCAAAAAGAATGTAATGAAGTGGGCACTCCAAATTTGGCACGATAAGTGTTTGAAACCGCCAAAGACACTTTTTATGGCCAAAAATTTTGGGGGATTTTGGGGGTGTGTCGCACCAATTCATAGAAAGACACACTTATGGTTCTTTTCGCCAAACATAGGTGTTACAGAACACCAACCAGGTTAAAAAGAGGGCCTGTGCCAGACTTTCCTTTTTGGCATTACACGCACCTGATGTTTAACTGCAGAAGAAAGGTTCTTTCATTTTGGCACATTCACACTACCTTAAGCGATTTAGAACTGGCCTTTTGGGCGCCAAGTTTATACGTGTCAACAAAAAAAACAAAAAACACTTTCCCAAAACCAAAAAAACCCAACAAAAACTCCACATCAACAACCCCCCAAACCCAAAAAAACCAAAAAAAAACACAAAT
>JAODAL010027030.1:0-55676 GCA_025379985.1 Phyllomedusa bahiana | reverse complement strand
CTGGTGTTTGGGCTCCTGATATTTAGTTTCGCTTTTGGTCCACATGCCCCTTGTATGGGACACAACCCCTGTGCTGTGATTGGCTGTCTGCACTCCCCTCTGAGCTGAGTAGAAATTTAAGTGAAACTGGCTTCCTCAGCTTCCTGTGCTAGGTGTTGACTGTGTCTGTGTAACAAAGGCTGCCTGAGCTCTCCCAGTGATAGCTCGATGTGAAAGATCTGTGCAATTACTCTCTATCTGTCAGATATAACACATCCATATACCATAGCCTTATACTTTCTGCTCCCCCTCTACCTCCTGCCTGACAACATTTGCATTTATCACATTTGTGTCATCAGTTCAGGCTGTATGTATAACTGTTTACACCAATACAGGTGTTCTGGTTAAAAGAAGCTTGTGGAGGGAGGTGACAGTTCTGCAGACATGAGAACTGACCAGTGCAGGAGGTCTGTGCCTATTTAAACTAGGTAAATTATTGAAAATTCAAGGCCGCTTTTGACAACCATAACTATGAGAACTATATTTTCAGAAACAGATAAAGCAGATAAAGTGAATTGCTGTCTGAACCAAGTTCAACATACTCCCACAGGCAGCATCATCTAAATGTTTAATAATCATAATATTAAATTAAGAGTCCAAAGAAGAGCTGTAAAACAAATTAAATCCAGGAATATATCAGTTGATATTCCTTCATGTCTGATGAATGAAACACTGAGGTGTAGTAAAATCTCATGAAAATGTGCCAAACTAATTTAACTTTAACTGCGTAACAAAAGTAAAACAAGCAAATTGTGAAAAGTGCAACTGAATTGGAAAGGATGTCTTCCTTGTAAAGTTCATACTAGTCATTGTTCCACTGAGTGACAAGCAAATTTAAGGATAATTTATGTTATTCATTTATTTCAAAGGCAATTGTATTTCGCTATACAATACAACACAATACCCTGAAAAGATAATCATAATGAAGAAGTAACACTGAGTTTTAGAAAAAACAGAAACATACTATAAATGTTACAAATTATATTCTTATATAATATAGGGGATATGTGTAAAAGTATATCAATTGTTCAAGAAGGGCTTTCTATTGTATCAAAACAATACAAAAAGTCATAGATGAGGGGTGGATCCTCTGTGCTATTAAATATAGGTATGGCAGCATAGAATCCATGGTCATACTACCTCCAGGCCTGTCTGCAAACGGAGATCCCCTAACACCATATCCAATCCCATATATTTCAAAGCACACATCATACATAAATCCGAATTTAATACATTTATTGAACTTTTAACATCCATCAATATCAAAATATAAAATACTTGTGATAAGTAGTCAACCTGTATGTTGTGCTCTCAGAGGACAGATGCTTTCTGTGTAGGAGGAGTAACATGTCTGCTATGATGTCGGCTTTGAAATATATGGTGAATCCTCAGTGTCAGTCACAAGCTTTAGCGTAGAACCACGCTGAAGAGAGGAGTCTAAGGAGTCCCCTGGTCTTCACCTTTTATCTCTTATACAAGGGGTCTGGATTTCACTGTTGGAAACTCCCAGGTCACTACTCCTTATGGGGTCACTAATAATGGCGTAAACTTTTTTTTTCACACTTACATGCAGCCCCCTTGGGTTAATTGACCATTAGGAGACTTGATCACTTGTAAATCCATTGCATCACATGGATAATGCAGAAGGGTGTACCAAGATAACGGAAGTAATAGCAGCATTAACATGGCGGCAATGGAAGTCTTCATTAGACTTCCAGCTGCCATGGTAGCTGATCAACACCCAGTGATCTCGTCACGTGTGGGGGTTGGGTCTTTGGAGGGAGGAACAAAGAGCAGCACCATATCTCATTCGTTCATACACCTTGGCCATGATCATCACGGGGGTTAACCAGCAAGGATTGAAGTCTGGATTGAAACCAGCAAGGATTGAAGGATTAATGCCTCTTGTTAGCAGTGGGTGTCAGCTATATTAAATCAGTCAGCACCCACCATGTATGAGCCAGACTCATCGATTGAGCTGAACTTTCAATGTAAAGAAGGGACTCCATCATTGAAGTGTATGTGAAACTGCCAAGTCATAATGATTGAGCTAGTCAGTGTAAAATGTTAACCAACAGCTGAAGAGTGGTTCTGATGGAAAAAAGAAAGTAAGAGATGTGCTAGAGAAGTTTCTTGGATGGTTGAAGTCTACAAGATGGATGGGATGACATGATCCTCTGTCCTGGGTTCCTGATCAGTATATAGCAACGAGGCCTAGCCTTATTATCTGGTCACAGATCCTTTATGATGATTAGAGTTAGGGAATTCTGTAGTAGAAGCTGCAGCCTGTTAGCTTGGGAATCATCCTGAAATTTTATTGAGATACAGTGCAAATTCTGTCCCGCATTGGCCTGCAGAGCTGTTGGTGTCCAGCTTGTGCCTCTGGCCTGGCTCAACAAACAAAACCAGTTCTTCAGGGGTAAGAGAGTACTCCTTGCAGTGAAAGCTGGAATTTAAAAAAGTAATAGATTGCGAGTTCTCCTGGGGTTTGGAACAGTAACTCCTTGTAGTCAAAATCTGGAATCAAAAAGGGACTATATTTTAGAGGTTCGTTCTCTGCTGCTGGTTTGCACTAGTTGAGAAAGACAGCTTGATGGAAAATAAAAAGGGCAATTTTTGGTTAACCCCTTGCCATCTGCTCTTCTATCTCTATATCTTTAGCAAACATCATGGGCAGGAAACTACAACAATCTACCAAGTAACTGGTCCCCATACCATTGTGCTGGCACTTGGGAAGCATGAGAGGTATGAATAGTGATGCCACCATGACATTGAACTGCTTCTCCCATCCTATACGCTATTCCCCCTCCCCACTGCATTGGTCTCACCAGTTATGTGCCATACATGTGAGCACACTGATTAGGCCAGTAATTAGTTGTATGGCCACGTAAGTTATATACATAATGTCACTACTGTACAGATGGGGAACACTGGGGCCCAAGCAACGCAAGTGAGTACAGGTTATTGTTTTACAGGGGTTTGTCAAACTTTCAGGCAACCCTTTCAAGTAGCAAAGGTCAACAATTTTATTTTAAGTCATGTTTTTTAATTAAATGTAGTATATATTTTATGAACATTGTACATCAACATCTGTAATCTATGGTGTTGAAAAACTATGCATAAATCAATAGTACAATCAAATCTTACTCCTTGCTGACACAGGACATATGGGTACTTCCAGTTGTCGGTAAGTTCCTATGTAACGGGCTTACTCAGTAGGAGGCTGGTGTCAGCTATTGAATCCTTTAGATGCCACGGTGATCATGGCCACAGTGTCTAAATTAATGAGAAATGTTGCTGTACTCCATTTCTCACTCCGCTCAGCACCCCTTTGCTGGATGCCGATTGGTTTCAATGGCAGCTGGAAGCTAAACAAAGGCTTCGACAGCTGCCATGCTTTACTTTCTGCCTCTGGCAGAAAGTAATAGAGATGACATACTGGTACACCCTTCAACATTGTTTATACAATGAAGAAGGCCGTTCAGACAATTGAGCCCCCTAATGGTCAAATATCCAAGAGGACTCGATGTTAAAGTTAAAAATAATGTTTAAAAGGTCTCAAAATTTATAAAAAATATTAAACGTTCAAATCACCCTCCTTCTGCCATTTTATAACAAAAAATAAAAAAGTTACATATAATTGGTATTACTGCATCCGAAAAAGTATTATCTATTAAAATATAGCATAATATAACCCGCGTGCTGAACATAATAGAAGAAAAACATTTCAAACGCCAAAATTGCATTTTTTTGGCCATTTTTACATTTCACCGCAAATGTAAGGTATAGAAAACGGTTGCATTTTTTAACAGTATTAAAACATAATGAAAACCCTTGTCCCGCTAAATAAAAACCCTCATATGCCTATGTAGATGGAAAAATAAAATACCTTATTGCTTTTGGAAGACGGGCAGGAAAAATAGAGGCATATTATTATGACTAACTGTAAGGATGTATTTTACCTTATTAATAATCTATCTCTGCTTATCAGGCTTCTTTTGGCCCACTCCCCTCCCACACACACACCCATCAAATGTTTTTAAACTTATCATTCACTCTAAGAAATCTTTTCCAAAACAAATCAGCATACTGAAGAACTTGATTACATGCCGCCAAGAAAAGTCTATAAAGACATCAGGAAAAGTGTTGCTAGAGAGAGACAGAAGAAGAGAGACACAAACTCCCATCATGCATTTGTATAATCTATAACAGTGGGCATGATGGGAGTTGTAGTTTCCCAACAGCTGGAGGGCCACAGTTTGACACCAGTGTGCTAGATTATAATACAGATAGTATTGCAGTTAATATCATCAACAATAGGCACATGAAGGGGGGGTGCTCTTCAAAGTACTGTGTATCTTTGGCCCCCATTGGCCTTTGTTTGACATTACTTTGGAGACACTTAGGAGAGAAAGACTGTCAGCCAAGGCCAATAACCCAGCAGAATCTTTCTCAAGGGCATCGGAGAGAGGAATATAAAATCAGAGAAGCATGGTTCTAAGAAGCTGATGATGGTATGCCATTAAAGCTCTCTTATGCCCAAACTCAAAGTCGTGGTCTGGGTATACCTTTTACAATAAATTATTGATGTTGCTACCACAAAATAATAAAACAAGGGGTGCCATGTCCCATTAGGGCTGCACCATTTTTTGGTGTATATTCTCTATATAAATGAACTGTAATACACCAAAACTAGGGGCATTACATGCCAGGCATGACACATTTGAATGCGCCTAAAGTAGGCACATCAAATATACTAGTAGTGATATGCTATGCACTTTTTCTTTTGCTATGCGCCTAAGTTAGGCGCATGAATTATGCTATTCAGGATATACCAGATGCCAGATTTTTGACAGGTTCATTAATTCATTCAGGCGCACTATACATTCATGTAATGCGCCTCAAAACTGGCATAGCGACGCCTCTCTTCTGTAATGTTGCCCATAATCCCCTTTGTCCTCTCCCTGGTCAGCTATTTACTTCTGCTGCTGGCAGTTGAGTCATCACAAATCAAAGCAATTACTTCCAACTTCCAACAGAAGAACTGGGGAGAGCCACAGCAATGGCATTGCTGGAATGGAGGTGAGGACAAAGGTGAGTATTGTTTTCTTCAGTGTGTGACAGCAGCAGTAATAACTTAAATGGAATCTGTCACCATTTTTTTTTACTTATAAAAAAAGACACTGATCCATATTCTTTTCTTCTTAGTCATTTTTATTTTCTGATTGCAGATTTCGCAATTCAGATCAGTCTCCTATTGTGACTGGTGGATTCAGTGTTATCTATACACATTGGTGTCACCTTTCAGTGTAACCCTGCTTGTGCTGATAATGAGCAGACTACTTAAAATCTTTATCTACAGAACAGGAAGTGTCAGACGATTATTAGGCCTAGTGGCCAAAGTGAAAACTGCAGGACTTAAGAATTTTAAAAAATATTGAAATTGAAATGGAAAATTACAAAAAAAAATCCATAAATTCTTAAAAAATATGTTTAACGTAAAAACATGAGTTAAATAATAAGACTTTTTTATGACACATCCCCTTTACAAGGTAAACCTAGACAATCCCTTTATTATTAAATTTTTATTATACGTGATTCTCACACTGCTGATCAAAAATCGTTAACTAGATCCCATGAACAGCTGGACTCATGATCACCTGTTATTTATATAGTTCCAACACTTTTTACAGGGTTGTAAAGGACATGTGACACAAAATTCATATGAAGGGGAAATTCAGCAAGCCAATTATGTTACAGGAGTGAGAGATAATATATATGTATCTAATAAAAACAAACAGTCAATTCACATTGTTATGACTACCAGCTTATGTCCAGGGTAACCGCTGTGTGTAGTCTGCACAGTAGCTAGACAGGCTGGGAATGACTTAGTAAGGTCCTGGTAGGTTGTCACAGGTATCTGGAGCCATGCCGACTGCAGTGCATCCCACAGCTGCTGGAGGGTATGTGGGGGAGGATCTACAGAACAAACATGGCAAATAAATTGGTCTAATGGACACTCAATTGAGTTCAAGCCTGGAGAGTTTGGAGGCCACAGTAGTACTTGGAGGTTTTGGTCATGATCTTTCAATTAATGTTGAACATTCCTAGCCCTGTGACTTGTCTCATTGTCTCACATAATCATAGAAAGGGATTCTGTACTGTAAGAGCAGTGAGACTGTGGAACTCTCTGCCAGAGAAACTTATTATGGTAAATTCACTTACAGAGATCAAAAAGGGTCTGGATGCATTTCTAGAGTGTAATAATACAGTGACTAGGATTCTGGAGAAGGTTCATTGATCCAGGGATTTATTCTGATTGCCAGATTGGAGTTGGAAAGGACTTTTTTCCCTAAAATGAGGACAATTGGCTTCTATGTCATGAGGTTTTTTGCCTTCCTCTGGATCAACACTTTAGCACAACAGGCTGAACTGGACGGACGTCTGTCTGTTTTCAGCCTTACAAACTATGTAACTATTGTGCAGCACTTATGACAAAATACATAAAGCCTCATGAATTTAGTTGAACGATTTGAGCCATGTGGTGATTATGCCAATATGCTGAACAGACATGAACTTGAATGTAACCTTCAACCTTTATAGCAGCAAAAGCTGCTGCCAGTAGCAGTATATATAACGCTTTAATAGTTCTCTCTATAGACATCTTTCAAATTCTATTAGTTGTAAAACACACAGATACTCTGTTCACTGCAAATTGCTCAAAACTATTCCCACATTGCACACCAGGATATTCACTTATATATCTTGCTTTTCATCACTTCTGGAAACTTAACCTCAATTTCCATACTTCTAATGCTATGCTGCTGAATATTCATGCTGAATAGAGCAGAAGAAAAGTAATAATTTAACATGTCCTTCTATTTGAAAAACACAACGAATTACCAGTTCTATTATCCTTTTTCATTGTTACTATTCATTTTTATTTCATTTTATTGCAAGAAGCTTTTCATTCAAATGCATTTCACTGGCTTCACATCCCTACACAATTGCACAACAAATATGTTGTCTTTTCTCTAACCTTAACTACATAATTAAATTAAGTAAATATTATTTTCAAAAATACATGTTGTAATATTGAAAATAAACTGAAATACGGGAGAAAGTGCTAAAGACTGCAAAGGGGGATTGAACATTTAGGTGGGTAGAGTAGAAGCTCCATACTTCTGATGCTGTCACATAGGGCTGGGGGTTTAGGTTATTTCCTGACAAATTGAAGGGGTTGTCTCAACATGCTGTTTTACAGCACCACAGGCAGCTTCAGACTTGCACTTCCTGCTTAGGCTGTGGGTGGTTCTACAGTAGTGATTGGCATATCAACTCTCCTATTCTTTGCTTATTCTGATAGAGTGACATGAGTGCAGGAGATTTGTAAACTGTAGGACACAAAGCTCTAAAGGGTTAAAGCAGTAATTAATGTAAATGAGCTCCAGTCTATCAAGATAAGAAACAGAGTTGGGAGTGAGTAATCATCCCAACCACTGCTATAGCCTGGAAGAGGAGAGGTGGCCGGTAACTAGGGAGACTCGTCTGCAAAAGTTAACACCTGGAGAGAAGAAAAATCAGAAAAACAATGTATTTGGTTATAGTCTTTATCTATATTTGCCTATATGTTTAAAGCTAATCAATGTAGTGGGAATACGCTTTGTAGCTACTAGTGATGAGCAATTACATCGACTAACGTCATCAGGTCGATAGTCGATATCGTCAATTATCAAGACGATTTCTGATAGTCGATAACAGATTATCGCTGATGACCATTAAAGTCTATGGGAGAGGAACAACACCTTCATTCTTCACCCAAACAGGGCTGGGGGAAGCGGGAATTAACATCCACAATATTTTAAATGGATACATGCTACATCTTAGGCAACACATTTAGGTTATAAAAGCCACAAAAAAAAAAAGTACAGACCATTCATTTATCCCTGTCTTGTACACAGCATGCCCCTTTAAAACCCTGCATGAACAAAAATTAAAAAGTGCCAGAAGGCAGTATGATTTGAACCATCATTTTACTTGAAAACTGGACATTGAATACCCCTGTCCTGGAACCGCAGCATGACCCCCAAAACGTGCATTGACCCCAGATTAAAAAGTGCCAGGAGAAAGCAGTCTTTCAACCCCATTTTAGTTTCACTGGACATAGACTATCCCTGTCCGGGGGCCACAGCATGAGCCAAAACCTGCATGACCCAGATTAAAAAGTGCCGGAAAAAGGAGTCTTTAAACCACCAATTTAGTTGAACTGGACATAGATTTATCCCCTGTCCTGGGCCACAGCATGAGCCCCAAACCTGCATGACCCCAGATTAAAAAGTGCTGGAAAAAGGAGTCTTTGAACCACCATTTTAGTTTCACTGGACATTGACCATACCTGTTCTGTACCACAGCATGACCATTAAACCTGTCTGACCCCCAGATTTAAAAATTGCCGGAAAAAGGAGTCTTTCAACCACCATTTTAGTTTAACTGGACATTGACTATACCTGTCCTGTACCGCAGCATGACCCTCAAACCTGCATGACCCCAGATTAAAAAGTGCCAGAAAAAGGAGTCTTTCAACCACCATTTTAGTTTCACTGGACATGGGACTTCCCTGTCCTGGGCCCACAGATGAGCACCCAAACCTGCATGACCCCCAGATTGAAAAGTGCCAAAAAAGGAGTCTTTCAACCACCATTTTTATTTTTATGGACATGATTTATCCTGTCCTGGGCCACAGCATGAGCCCCAAAAACCCTGCATGCCCCCAGATTAAAAAGTTGACGGAAAAAAGAAGTCTTTCAACCACATTTTTAGTTGAACTGGACAAGACTATCCTGTCCTGGGTAACCTACATCTGTTTAAGTCTTCCTGTACCTCCCTTGTAAAATTTTCAGAGGAATATTTGTATCAGCTATTTTGTACATGCAAGTTTTTAGTAGTTTAATTCTAGAAAACATTTTTTAAATAGGATTGAATCCCACCCGTCTTTGTTTCTCTTTTTTTTTAATTGTATTAAATGGGTTGTCTCACTACAGGGATTGTAGCTATGTTAAAGATCTTGCAAAACAAGTTTTATTTTGCACATATGTGTCCATTAACAGTGTCTACCTATTCCGTTTCTGACAGCACATCACCCTTGAGCCATCTTGACATTTGTGAAGAACAAATGTCTGTTAGAAACCACATTTTTTTTTCAATAGAACTGTAGGTTTTGCTGATTTCACAGGGAACATACCCCCAAAAATTCAAAACATGAGCCTTGGGCCCCTTTGGGGCAATTGTGAGGAACAAAAGTCTGTTAGAAACAAACATTTTTTAGAATAGGACCTGTAGTATTGCTGCATTTCAAAGCAGCATGACCCAAAAATTTAAATATGAATTCTCAGCCACTGTTAAAATTGTGAGGGAGAAATTCCACTTAGAAGCCACATTTCTGTTCCAAAGGACCATGATCATAGCTGTATCTCACAGCACAATGACCCCAAAAAATTATAAAAATGACTTCTCAGCCACTGTTAAAAAGTTTGAGGGAGAAATGCCACTTAGAAGCCACATTTCTGTTCCAAAGGACCATGATTATAGCTGTATCTCACAGCAACATGACCCCAAAACCATTGACAATGCAAAAAATTCTAAAAATTATTATTCTAAAGTGAGTAAATGGAATATGGTTTTGTCATGAAAACCCTTTGGGGTTTTTACAGTTCCTCACAGCAAAACCAGCAAAATGACTTTTGGGAACTGAGATAAAAATTGTAGTAAGAAATGATATTTTAAAAAAAAGTTTTCAAGAGGACCATTTCTGTTTGAAGAGGAATGGGAAGTAGACCCGGGAACTAATCAGTGACCTCGGCAATTGGGGCCACAACATTATCAGGAGATCCATGCCTGATTCTTCTTAATGAAAGTCAAAAGATCCACATCATCAGTGGAAAGCGGATGCGTTTGTCTGTTTAAAGGATCCTCCAGCTATGCTGAAGGTTCCGCTCAGATATGACGCTGGCTGGCTGGGCAGGACAACACCTCTATGGCGTGGCGAGCGAGCTCGGGCCCTTCATCCATTTTGGATACCCGAAGTCTATTTTGGGGCCGGAAAAAACATACAAAAACATCGGTGTTGAGAGCAGATAGAATGCACCATGATCTTAAGCTGGTCTCTGTGTGTTGTATGTGTGCCCTGCATTATTGTGTTGGTGAGGTGGTAAATAAAGATTGCCAGAGGTCACCCATTAGGCTTCTGCCACATTGCCTGCTGCCGCTACGGCTACTTGGCACTCTACTGCTGTCACGTCGCTGACGTTGTTCCACCATGACATTTGAAGAACGTGAAGCAGACGAAACAGACGTCTCCAGTTGATCAATCTGCAAGGTCTCTATTTCCTGCCTTTTACTCTCTATTTGGGTGGGTGGAAGGAAAGTGCTGAGTTTTTTTTTGTACCGGGGGTCCAGGAAGGTGGCCACCAAGTAACTGTTGTTCATTTTGATGGCCTTAAAGCGAGGATCATGTTGGAGGAAATGGAGCATCCAAGCACTCATGTGAGAGATGGGCCTTGATTTCCCAAGCCTCTGGGTCGAGGGGCACTAGCAAACTGATCTTCCTCATCTTCCTCCTCCGCCTCAAATTCGCGCCAACCTCTTTCCAAGGCAGGGACGTCGGTAACATTGGTGTCTAGGAATACCTCCTCCTCCTCCTCCTCCTCCGCTGCCTCCGGCACAGCTTCAACACAGCCCTGACTTGCCTGTGAGAGATGGAGCCTTGATTTCCCAAGCCTCTGGGTCGAGGGGCACTAGCAAACTGATCTTCCTCATCTTCCTCCTCCGCCTCAAATTCGCGCCAACCTCTTTCCAAGGCAGGGACGTCGGTAACGTCGGTGTCCAGGAATACCTCCTCCTCCTCCTCCGCTTCCTCCGGCACAGCTTCAACACAGCCCTGACTTGCCTCAGATGATGCACCCTGAGAGCTGATGCACCACCTTGCACTAGCCCTGGACCCGAACCACTGCCTAATGAAGACCGATAAAATTGAGAAACTGTCGGGCCTTGTGGATTCGACGGAAAGAAAGGCTCCGTGTCCTCATCTGTGTCCATCTCCTCCTCCGTCGCTGGTGGGACCTGATGTTTCAGAGTGTCCAACGATCGTTCCAGAACTAAGATCACCACAATGCTCATGCTGACAAGGGCATTGTCCGCACTGACCATTTTGGTGGCTTCTTCAAAACTGGCAAGGATGGTGTAGAGCTCTTTCATCTGCCTCCACTCTCGGTGGCTCAACACCCCGAGGTCCGCACCGCTGCTTGTCAGGCCATGTGTCACTTCGTACTGCGTAATGTCATTGCCCTGCTGCCACAATCGCTGGAGCATGTGGAGGGTGGAATTCCAGCGTGTTGCCACATCAACAATGAGACGGTTGACGGGGAGGCAGAGTTGACGCTGCAACGCAGCCAGGCGGGACGAAGCAGTGTGCGAATGGCGGAAGTGCGAACTCGAGCCTTCCTCAGCAGGCAGTCCAGACCCAGGGAGCGCTTTAGAAATTTCTGCACGACAAGATTCATGACATGTGCCAGGCAAGGGATGTGCTCCAGCCTACCGATCTTAAGGGCGGCCAGCAGATTTAGACCATTATCGCACACCACCTTGCCTGGCACAAGGTTCTTGTCACCCAGCCAGCGCTCGGTCTCGTTGCGGAGAGCCGTCCACAGCTCCTGACATTAATTTCAACACGGCCTGGTTTCTCTGGGCACGTGATGCCACCAGAGGAACTTGGGGGAAAGAATCCTGCACCATCCCTGCGGTTTTGAAGAGCGTGCGCTGATCCTGTGAGCCACCGTCAGCACCAGAGACATCCACCCAGCTCACCCAGTGAGCTGTCACAGAGATATAGCGGCTTTGACCGTGCTTACTAGTCCATGTGTCGGTGGTCAGATGGACTTTTCCAGACACAGATGCAGACAACGTGCTTGAAATTTTAGATGACACGTGGCTGGCCAGGGCAGAGACGGCTTTTCTGGCAAAGAAATGCCTGCTCGGCATCTGGTATTGGGGGCAGGTTGCATTAACCACTGCAGAACAGATTGGCGACGCTGTTTGTTACTGAGATTCACAGGGCCCCGGGCCCAAAGCGTTTTGACGGCCTGCGGTCCTGAAACCAAAGTTACCCCTGGTTTGCGTGTTGTCCAAAAAGCACGGGAAAAGGAGCACCTTTCTTTTTTCCTCTCCCACCATGTCCTACACCCCCCCTTTGTTTGCTTACCCCCTTTGCATTTCGCTCCATTTTCGAAAGAAAAAAATTTTAAAGGGAAAGAAAGGAAATTTTTTGACAGTCTCTTTTTAAAAAAGATGGCAAATCACAGTTTTCCCTTAAATCCTTTAAAAATTTTTTCTTCACCCAAACTAGGTTTAAAAACTAAAATTTTTTCTAGGGGAATCCCCTGTAAAATGCGGTTTTTTTGGGGGGGGAAGAACCATAAGCCCAAAAAAAAACAGGGTTTTTTCAGTCCCAAAGGGATTAAAAACTGCCCAGTAGGTTTAGGAATTGATTTTTTCAACAAACTATTACAAGTGCGCTATCTGCCCCAAAACTAGATTCAACGAGGCAATAAAATATTCGGGAAGTTACATGGGGGAAAAAAATTGCATTTTTTGCAGAAATTGACAATCGGGGAACTTTTTGTAAAAATTTTTTTCTATCGGGAATTGTGAACAGCGTGGCAATTTAAAAAAAAACTAGGGCCGCACCACATGAAATTTCCGTATTTAAATGTTATACGGATAAAAAAACCCGGGGGTTTTTTCCCAAATAAAATTTACACCAAACAGAAACTAAAAAAACCTTTTTTTGGAAATGTATAAAAAAAATTTTAAAGGGGGGTTTTGCCCAATGAAATACATGCAATTACTAGCAAAATGTCTGAAATGGTAATAAAAGGGTACGGGGATGGGTCTTGAAAAAAACTGGGCTGCGAAAAAAGTGATAAAAACGAAATTTTTAAAATTGTGTACTGAAAATTTAACCCACCCAAAGGCTGGGAAACCTGAGGGGAAACCTGTTTTTATAAAAAAGGGAAAGGTTGTGGCAAAAAACTTAAGGGTGCAGGCTTTTTTAAATGGGTTTTAAAACCCCTTGAAACAAAAAAAAGTCGCGATATTTTGAAAATTTAAAATAGCGTACTGAGAGGATGGAAAGTTCCCAAATGCAACTGGGGGGGATTGAGTTGGATAACCCCCACGGAAAAGGAAAATGGTAATGGTCACCCAAAGCCCTCTGTAGGGACCACTCCCCGGGGGTTTCAAATGTTTCCCAAATTGTGGCTGTTCTGGTATTTTAAAAAAAAAAAAGTGCAGGCCCCCCAAAAGCGGGGAAATTGACAGCAAAAGGGTTTGGGAAAACCTCAGGATTATTTTGCCCTTTTCCTCCTGCCCCCACCCCAAATTTCCCTAAAAAAAAGGACAACCCCGTTTTAAACCATTCTTGTTCCCCAAAATTTCCTTTTGGGCTCTTTTGCTAGGCCCTTTGGGAAACATTTTTTTATTGCAGGGGGTGAGAAAGAGGGGGTTTTCATAAAAAAGAATGAGTACCTTTTGAAATGCTTTTAAATGACTACTTTACTGTATGGGGTTTAGTTTGGTAAGGGACATGCGTTGTAACTAAAACTGTTCCCCTCTCCTCCCAAATTGATGATCTTTACCTTTTTTATCACTGTTTTGTGGCTATTTGGAAAACATTTTTCCAACCCCTCACTTTTGGGGCTGAGTTTTGGCTGCACTGAATGTTTTCTTGAATACCCCCCCAAAATGGCCCTATCTTTTTTAAAATTTTGTGGGGAAAATTTGATGAGGGTTTGTTGATACTGGCTGCGTTTTGACAAATTAAAGGCTCTTTTATATTTTTCCCTTTGACTCCAAGTCAAAGGGGCTAAATTTTTTGGCAGCGGGTACCCTCCCTATTTGGGGGCCATATCCAAGTGGGCCCATTCGGCTTCTTCGGTTTGAAATCTTTTTTAAAAACTGGGGTTTGTTCCCACAGGGTTTGTTTAAAAGCCCCCTTTTGACTGGAAAAAATAAACCCCGCTTTTGGTACAGTTTAAATTTTGCTCTTCTGGAGAGGGGCTTTGGTCAAAAAAACCCCAGCAAACACCCCCTTGTTTTTGTAAAGGGGAAAGCCCCCATACCTGGTAAGCTGCACCCTACTGGTTGGTTCATGATTTCTGAGCCTTCAATGCTTTTTATATAGCTTTTACCCCTGTCATCCCCAAAACCCACTGAGGTTTTACCCTGTAAACGGGGCCACTTCCCCTCTTAATTTTTTCTTCCGGGGGGAAGGTTGAAAGGGTTTGGCACAAGGGCCCAAAACTCCTTTTTATTTTAAAACAAAGGGTCTTTTTCCTGGGGCATTTTTATTGGGCCCAAAGAACTCTTTCACCTCACACCCTGAGCTTATTCAGGCGATTCACCCCATTCAAAACCCCCAAAAAGGGGGGGTTAACACCGGTTTTTGTACCTTTTTGGGTTTCTTGTTTCCCTTTTTTCCCGGCTTTAGATAAGGAAGGGCTTCTGCCCAAAAAAACGGGCCCCTTTTTAGGGTTGTTTATCCTATGCCCTTTTTTCCAAACCCCCGGGCAGTGGGATATTTTTTTCTTTTAAAAAACTGACGACTTTTGGCCCATCCCCTGCTTGGGGCTATCAAAATTTACATGTTTCCACTTCGACTCTACTTTTCTGTTTTTTTTTTGCCAACCATAAGGCAATCTAAACTCCCCAAACTTCTCCCAAGAAACCAGTTGCTTTTATTACCAGCCGGGAATTTGACTCTGGGGCCCAGAGGTTCACCTTTTTTGTAGGGGAGCAGGGGCCCCCACAGAAAATTAATGTTTTGAAAAACCCTCTAAAGTAATTGGTTTCCCCTTTATTTCCTTTAAACCTCCTTAAAACTTAAAAGGAAATTTTTTTTTTCATTGTAACAACCCAAACATTTTCCCCAGGGGGCTTGTCAGTTGGGGTTTGCAATGTGCCCCCCTCATGCCCCCAAAATTGTCACTCCCCAAAACCCCTTGTAAAAAATTTAAAAATTTTCCAATTTTTTGCACATTGAGACTGTAGATTTAAAAAGGAGGGGAGGATGGGGGAAGTAGTGAGGGGGGGGGGGGGATGAGACAAGCTTCAAATCCCAAAATTAGGGGGGAAACAAAGCGAAGGTGATGTGTATTTTGATCATGATTGTGTAATCTGAAACGAAAAAAAAGGGAAAAATCAGGTTTTTAAAAATTTTAAAAGTCCCTGTGGGATAACCCCGATTTTGATTTTTTTTGGTAGATGGTTCCCCGAAAAACCTGGGGAGGATGGCAGATAACCCCACTGGATTTCGTCGTCACCCCCAAAACGAGGTAAAAAAAGGCAGAGTCAATTCCCCCCTATTGCCCTCGGCGGAGGGGAAAATGACAGCTTCAAATTTAGGCAAATTTTAAAATGGCCCGAAGGTAAAAGGGGAAAATGCCCCTGATTATGGTCCCCATTTTGGGAAAGGGGTCACCGGGTTTCCCCTTTTTTTCCAAAAGGTTTAAAAAGGCCCTTTAAAATTGGTTAAGCTTTTAAGCAAAATGGGAAAGCCCTGCTTTTCCCCTCCAAAACTGCCCAATTTTTAAAGTCAAAATGCCCCTGCCCCGTTTGAAAAAACCAGAAGCCACATCGGCAGTTTCCCGCCAACCCAAAAGGGGGCAGCCAAAGGGGCCATGGGTTTTGACAAAAGACGCTACAGAAAAACCCTTTGTGGTTTGCGGGGTTAAATCGGTGATGCCTGAGACCTTGAAGACTTTCCAGCAGAAGAAAGAGGGGCTTGGACTAGGGCAGGTGCACAGACTACTCTTAATGGCCCACAAATATTAGGAACTCAATCTGTGTTACCTAGGACACTGTATCACTTAAAAGACGCAAGTCCTGAAAGGCAGATTATTTGTCAAAACAGCTATGATGGACTTTTATCACAAAGGTTATGGTGGGCACTGGGTGTGTGTCGGGTTTTTCGTGACTAGGTTTTCCAGTCCTGCATGATTTGATTCTGCATAATCCAAAGGAAAAACTGTAAAGGTTAACAAAAAAACCCCCTGGTAAAGCCTTTTTTATGGGATTTTAGCGAGTATGATTGATTTCGTACAGCGGCCCAAAAATAGTGGTATATGAGTATATGTTGGGTGTGTATTCCCATCTCTTTTTTAGGATGGGTGAAGTCTCCCCTTGGGGGGGTGCCAAATAAAAGAGGTAAAAAGAAACTGATTTTTCTGAGGGTAATATGCCGGTATGGGGTAATGAAGGGAATTGAATTGACAGAGGAACACATTTAAAATGTGAAGTGAAGGTTTTCAGTTTGGGGGGAAGAAAACAGGGCCCTTTTTACACCCCCTTTCCCAAGCAGAGTTGTTGGAAGGGTTTTAAAAGGAAGAGACAGGGGGAAAACCCCTAGACAAAGGGTTTTTCCCCTTAATTGGTTTTTCTGTGGTTCACCATTTTAAAAAAAACTAAGCTCTAAACCCTATGGGGAATACTGTTTTGGTTTAAAGTTTCCAAGTTTGAGCTTTTTATTTTCCTTCCCGGGAACTGCACAAATCCAAAAATGGGTTTTGGGGTTGCCCGATTTTGTTTCAGCACTAACATGCTAGGAAATAGTCAAGTGGCCCTAAATAAGTTAATTTTTTCCATTCCAGAAACCGTTTTTTAAAACCCAAGGGAAATCCAAGCTGCAATTTTAGAGTTTTGGTTTTTTGGGAACCAAAAAGAACATAGGGAATTTTGATGTAAGTACCCCGGGTCTTTACCAAGTGTTTTTGATCAGCCACCTAGTTAAAATGGAGGGGAAAAACCCAATTGGTACACGCAAGCCCCCTGAACCCCTTTGATTGCACCCCCAAAAAGGGGAGGAATATGGGGCTTGTTCCCTGAAGGAAATAAAACCATATGAGCTAAATTCCCTGAAAATCTCCCATGCTATGAAGACTGAGGATATACACCTGGCAGTCCCACCTTGAAAACCCCGTTGGGGGACTGTAGCCCCTTTTGGGAAAAAAATGGGTGTTAAAGTTAGAAATGTGAAATCCTCTAGATTAACACACCCGGGTGGTGTTACAACACTCTGCCTTTTGGGGCTTACCTACTGAGTTTATTGGTATGTGGGTTAAAGGCCCGAACTGGTGCCTGTTTGGTTTAAAAGGGAGTTGGTCCCATACTTTGTAGGCCACCTTTAGTCAACGACAGCGCGTCTGTTGGGGTATTTCTCTACCAGCTTTGCACATACAGAAGCTGTAGTTTTTACCCATTCTTCTTTTGAAAAAATTTGCTCAGCCAGTCAGAATTTGGGTTTGGGGAATCTTTGTGAAAACCCCAATTTTTGGAAGTCCTATCAAAGATTATAAATGGAATTTAGGCATGGATTTTTACTAGGCCATTTTAACACATGAATATGTGTTGATTTAAACCATTCAATTGTAGCTTTGACTGTATGTTTAGAGTCGTTGTCCTGCTCCTAAGGCTATGTTTATAGAGTACTGAATTCTCGTCGGATTTTCAATGGATTCACTATTTAGAATCTGCCGAAAATTCGACGTCCCATTTGTGTATAGACCCATAAAAAAACCATTCTTTTTAAAACCCCGTGGATTCTAAACCAATTTTTGGGTTTTTTGGGCAGGAATGCCATCAGATTCCTGTACAATCAATGTACTGGGGCCCCGACACCCAAATAAAAAAACCCCTGACTAGAAAAAAATTTTGGGACGAAAACCGCGTCCTGCGATAAAAAAACCGCCGTCAATTTGGATGACTTTTTTCCCAATTCTGCTTTAAAACATAGTTTTTGTTTCAATTTCCTTTTGGCAACTTTCTGAAAAGGTTTTTTCTTTCGGGAAATTAAACCCTGAAAATTTAGCCCCAAAGCCATCTTCTTGTCACCTCTCTAAACCAGCTTCCCAGCAAAGTACCCCCCACAGAATTATGTTTGCCAACCCCCAGGGATCCCCGGGGGGGGGTGTTCAGGGTGATTTTCAGGTTAAATTTTTCCCTCCAAACATATTTTTTTGGGATTTTGGGGCCCAAAAAAAGTTTAAATTTCGGCCCTTTGTTTCCCAAAGAGCACTTTTTTTCCCACATGCTTGATTTTGCCCCTTTACATAGTTTTTGCAAACTCAAACGGGATTTTGGGGTTTGCTTTACAAAATGGATTTCTTCTTGCTACTGCTATATAAAGGCCAGTGCTCCAGTGCTCCATGAGATGTTTAGAGCTTGGGATATTTTCTTTTAAATCTAACCCTGCAATGCACTTTGCCACAACTTTATCCCTAAGCTGCCTGGTGTTTTCTTTGGTTTTCCTGATGCTGTTTTTTCATTTAAAAAGTTCTTAGAAAAACCTTGGGGCTTTCACAAAAAAGGTTTGTATTTTTACGGGGGAAATAAAAAACTTACATTTGTACTCTACATTTTTGGGACTAATTGGGTGACTTCTAAAAGGCAAATTCCTCATACGGTTTTCCCATTTAGGGGTTATCAGGGGGGCGAAATACATTTTGAAATTTTGCAAGCTGGCATGAGTATAATACAAATGCAAACACACAAAACAAACTTTGGGAAAATTTTGCAAATACAAAGGGAACATATAACCTTTAAATATTTTTAATTTATTTTTAAATTGAATTACTGCTTTTAAAACTATTTATAAAAAGAACATGAAAACTCAGGGGTTCTTATGCAAAATTTTGATCAAATTGGGGTGAACCCCCCAAAAATGGAAAATGTAAACCTCATTTCAGATGTGAACATAAGCTACTCAAACTTCATCTCTCTTCATGTCTTCACCAGGACCTTAAACTTTTCGAGGGCATTTTTGAAATTTGAAACCCTTTATATAATTTTTATTTGGAAAAGCCCTTTGCCCTTTTTTGGTTTGTATGAATTGGGGAATTAGAAAAATCCTTTTTGAACTTGCACTAAAACCCCTTCCATTTTTTTCCCTGTTTCTAGTCAAAACAAGAGAAAGCTAAAATTTGTTTGGGCCTTTGCTAAGTATAGAGCCCTCTTTTCCCGGAAGAAAAGATTGCATTTTCCATTAAAAAAAATTGTTTCCCCTTGCTTTTTTGATAACAAGTGATTAAAAACCTTAAAAATTTTTTTTGTATACTGGTTTAAAAAGCTTTAAAGGCAAATTAAAAAATTAATTACCTAATTAAATTGTTTTTTTTTTAAACCAATTTCTTGCGTTTTGCTTGTTGTTTTTTTTTTTGTGTATCCACAGAATAACTACTAACTTTCGGGTTTACGGGGGGCCCCCACCCTTTCACCCACTGTTTTCCCAAGAATTGGGCTACATGCCCTTTAGTTTCAACGGGGCCAAAAGTTGAGCTTACACGCTGCTGGCTTTCATTTTAAAGGGTAGGGGATTAACAGTTTACAAAAACTGGTGCTTTTTTTTAAAGGCAAAATTTTGTATATTCTTGTCTTTTTTTACCAACACGAAAAAACAAACCTTCAAAAATTTAAAATTTTCCACTTTTTTTAAAAATAATTTTGGGTCACTTTTCTGATAACAAAATTTTGAGGCCACTCTGAATTTTTATTTATTCTATAAAATAATGAATGTTTTAAAATGTATGAAAATAATTAAGGGGTTTTCCTCTGAAGGGAAAGCAATAAAGGGTTTGCTGTGGTTTCCCCTTTCACTCAATGAAGGCAAAAACTTGTGATAGATGCCATTCAGTAAAAAAATTGCCTTATCCCTTACTACACGGAAAGTGCTTTTGGTTTTACCACGCCCCTTTACTTTAGACTAATTTGTCGCTGTGTAAACAATAGTTTGTAAAATTTGGAAAGGGCGCTTTTCCCACGTGTAGGAAAAAAAGGGCCCCTTCAGGGTTTTACCAAAAAAGGCATCCCAAAATTTCTCTAAAAACACTTTTTTATTAAAAAGGGCAGGCAGTGTTTTGACCAACATATCAAAGCAACACTGTGGGCTATATGTATGCTATGGGTTATTGTCACGAGGCTGGGTCACCATGAGAGATGGCACTAACCATGCCAGAAAGTGGCCCTCAAAAGGAGCCCCCCCCAATTTTTATTTATAAAGGGGACCTGCCGCAAGGCGGGATCCCCTTTGGCTGCGGGAAACTTCCTAGGTCGCTCCCCCCCTCCCCAGGGCCCTTTTGTGGTGAAGAGCTGAAATGCTAACATGGTACAAAAGGAGCATGCAGAAGCATCGTTTGGGGTCTCAGGCAAGGAATCCCGGGCAGGCAGCAGGTAGAAAAGTAGTCCCAAAAATTTAAGGGGGGGGGTCAAAACCAGGGGAAAGCAGGGAAAAGGGACCCGAGTAGTGCAAATCAAAAGGGCCCGGGGCACCAAAAACTGAAAGGGAAAAACAAGGGTTTGGGGGATCTTTTTAAAAATGATAGGTGGTCACAAAATACCCCTTGGGGGTTTTATATCTTAAAGAGCTGACGCGCACGAAAACCAATGGTTGGGGGTTCCTGGGGTTCAACCCCCTTTGCATGCTTCCCCTCTTCTTCATTGTTTTTTTGCTTCCCTTTTTCAAAATCTTCGGTTTTTAATTTTTGATCTCCCGCGCTGGGCCCAAAATTTTTCCCCCAAATTAGATTCAGAGGTTCTCATTTTAAATTGATCCCTTAAGGAAAAGGGTCAAAATGAAAGAATTTCTTTTAAAAACCTGGGGTGCCATTGTAAAAATTTTTTGGGAAAGCAATGCACCAGCAGTCTTTCAAGAATACAAAAGTGATCATTTCCCCGTGACCTACTTCTCTGTTTGGCCCTGGGTGTCTAGCTTTGGGTGACATTTTTTATTTCTCTCCTGAATTTAAACACATTGAAGACCTTCCCCCCCTTTTCCCTTTCCTCCCTGGGGAAGGGAAAAACCCCTTATAAAACCTTTAAACATACTAGTAACCCCTTTTTTTTGAATAAAGTTTAATATGTTTAAATTTAAAAAATTTGCTCTGTTAATGAATCCCGGGAAGCAATCTCTAGTGCTTAATTGGCAATATCTTGTGGGATTTGTGCTATGGAACACTTAATAGGATTCATAAATTACTACAGAAAGTTCATCCCGTACTCCTCCAGCCTATTTCCACCTTATCTAAAAAAGGGAAGCAACCCCAAGAGTTGGGCATCTAAAGCAAAGTATGTTTTCTCTTGCATGTAAAGTGCCCTTACCTCAACTACAGTTCTGTAGCACCTTGATCCTAAAGGGTCATATTTCCTTGTAGAGGGCATATTCTCTTTCCGGATCCATGGCCACTTAGGCTTCAAAGCTTCCCAGGGTCCTCTCCTCCCGCCATTCAATTTGGGGAAACTTTTTTAAAATCCACAGTAAAATAATCAGGTAAAAGGCTCCTTTCGGGTTTTGGAACTGAAAACCGGAGGTGAAGAGGACAGAAAATCGGAGGGGCAGCAGCAGGGAACTGAAGTATTACTTTTTTTCTATTTTTCCCCGTACCCCAACTCCTTTTTCCCTATAATTTTATTAAAATGGACCCCTTTTTTAAATTTTTTAAAATTTTAAAATTTTTATTTTTTAATTTTAAAATTTTTTTTATTTTTTGTTTAATTTTTTAAAAAATTTGAAAAGGTACAAGTTAGGGTAAAAGTTGACCGACAATAAAAAAAAAATTAGGGCCCAATGGCTTTTTTATAAATTTTTTTTTCTAAAACTGTTTTTCAACTAAAAATTACATAACAATGAGGCAATGTTTTAAAAAAGCCCTAAAAATTTTAAAAAATTGTGAAAAATTCCCAAAAAAAAAAACCCAAAAAATGGATTTTCCCCTAACAATAAACCTTTTTTTTATTTTTGCATAGCCCAACCCAAAAAAAACTATAAAAAATACTGCTAATGACCATCTAAACAATAAATAAATGAAATGTAAACTGCCAAGAAAACCCTGCAGTTGAAAAACACACAAAATGGCCTGGAAGGGAAGGGCAAATCAAAAAGGGTTTGAAAAAGAAAGTTTAAATGTGTTATTCCTCCCCGTTATGGGCCCTTTACATTATTTATTTAGTATCTGCAAAAATTTTACTGAGAAAACCCCCCGTCGTGCCGCATACGACAGAGGGTTTTAGTGGGGAAAAAACCAAAAAAACCCAAACCCGGGGCTTATTCTTTTTTTTTAAAGGGTTTTTAGCTATTTTGTGCGCTTTAAAAAAACCCCCATTCAGGGACCCGTTTAATTGGGAAAAACTTCACCCCCTTTGAAACATACCTGAGAATACAAGATTCTTAAAGCCTGGAATATAGAATAACTAAGTAACATGTATGTCTTCTATTTTAATTTAAATTTAAAAACTTTACTTTCTTAAAGCCAAGGGGGGGGGGCGGTCCCAAAACAACGAGTTGCTTTGTTTTTGTTAAATTTTAATAAATTTTAAATTTTGAAAACATCTGGAAATTAAAAAAAACTGTAAAAGGGGCCATATAAATTAGGAAAATGTGGGAAAAAAAAACCACGGGTTTCGTAGGGATTTTGGGGGAAACCCAAACTAAGTGGACGAGTTCCCACCTCCTCCAGGGCCGGTCTTTTTTTTTGTTCTCAAAGGAGATAAGTGGGCCCCTAGAGGCAGGGGAAAACTTTTTCCCCCCTCCTTAATTTGAAAATAAAAAGCTTTTTTGGGGGTGTAGCATTTTTAAAAAATGGGGGAAATTTTTAAAAAACCCAACTGCGGACCCGAATGACCTTATCAGTCCCCAAAAACTGTCTTGGGGGTAAAAACCACTTTAAGGCACCTTTTGCCTTTTTATGGGTCATCAAATTTTTTTTTTTCCACATTTTTACACTTTAAAAAATTTTCGAGCAAGCTCAACCCACATTTTTTTTTTCAACATCTCATCAAAACACCATAAATAAAGACTACAGACAAAAAAACAGGGTCAGTAAGGTCTACCACAGCTTCAGTAGAGTACAACAACTATTTGTTTAATATTGTAAATTCATCATGCAACAAAACTTTAAGTAGTATGCCAGTCATTGCACTCTCAGCAGGCAGGTCTACCTTTAAATCTTCTCCAGATCTTTGAGTACCACTGGCTGCCAGCTGTCACTTAAATTCTTGACAAAAAGCTCAAACATTGAACCACAACAGAGGAAATATATTTTATAATAAGAAATTAAAAGAGGATGGTCAGGAGGTATCCACAGAATAGGAAGACAAATGATAATAAAATAATACCCTCTGGGAGCAAAGAAATTCGGTACAAAGCAGGCCAGATGTAAAAGATCCCAAGCCCTTTAATCAATTTTTTCAAAGGGAGGAGAACCTACAGTACACAATAGGTGAGGAATCTATAGAGAAATCCCAGTTCAAATCTAAAATTAAACATGTCAGAGGGCACCCAAACTATATGGTTCAGCGCTGCAGACTGCTGATGGCAGAATCCAACTGTCATTGAGTCCAAAGCAGCCAACATGGCTGAATGACCTATGCATCACTCCTTGTGGCTATCGTCTAGCTTGTTGCAGCCACTCCATCAGCCAACCTGGTCCTCCATGGATGCTCTCTAGCACATGAATGTGCTGGTCTACTTTGATTTAAAGAGCCAGTGCATGCCGCCAATTTACTCCTTAAACACCTATAGACACAGCCATCGAACCACCACAAAAAGTAATATACAAAACCAAGGGCGCTGTATGAACCGCCGGGTCGGGGCGCACCTTTCCGCCTTTTTTCCCGGCGGAATCTACGTCTGATTTTGCGGGGCCGGGGGCGCTCATACATAGCATGTAAAGTCCGCCGCCCCCCCTGTGGTTAGGCGAGTGGGGACTGGGGGCCAGTGCGGCGCGCGCCTATGATTGGGCCGGGGGTAGTGGGGTCATACTGGGGGGGAAAAGTCCGCAGCGCCTGGCCAGTGTGTGGGGGCAGTGGGGAACGAGGCCTGTCCCGGGCTGCCCGAAGTTCGCCGTCCCGAGGAGGTGCGCCCATACATGGGGGCAAAATTCCCTGCGCCTCACCAGTGTGTGGGGTGCTTTCGGGACTTGGGGCGCCGTGGGGACGCCCCAAAAAAGTTCCGTGCAACAGGGGAACAGCAGAAATCATTCCAGATGTCGGTGCGGGTATGAATCAAAAATCGCCTTTAAAAAGGCGTTAAACATTCTCAGGAAAAAGCTAAACCAAAAAAATAAAAAATACAAAAAAACAAAATCACTTCCAATAACCCAATTCAAAATCAGGATTTTGGGAAATTGCCGGGAAATACAGTAATTCAAATTCAGAAAGTTTTCTGATTGGTCGGCAAAAACCCGGGCCAATCGAATAGGACGCGTGAACCATTATAACCTTGGGAATTTTAAGACCAATCAAATCCACGGCGGGATAGTTCAAAATCGAAAAAATGCTGAAAAGGTGTTTGGTTAACTAGGGGGGACTTGGCTACCCCCAGCCAAACAAATGGGAGCGACAGAGACCCATTCTACCTATGGAGAATTTTTAACCCAAATCAGATCCCGGGGGCATTTTCAAAATAAGTAAAATCCTGAAAAAGGTGATTAGTGAGCTAGGGGGGCTCGGCTAGCTCAGCCAATAGAAATGGGAGGAAAAGACCCATTCTAGTCTAGGAGAATTTAGCCCAATCAAAATCCATGGCGGGAAAATTCAAAATACAGTAAAAAACAAAAAAAGATGATTGGCGGCTGCGGGGGCTTGGCTATCCAGCCAATCGAGCACGAGCTACTTCTCCCATTATAGTCTTGAAAGGTGGGGCTCTGAAATCTCAGCTTCGCCCGGCGGATGAAATTTAATAAAAAAAATTTTTTTTATTAAATGTAAAACATTTCAATAAAGACCGAACCCCTTCTTTACAAAAAAAGCAGTTAAAAACCCCAACAACCGTTTGTCGCCGAGCCGCGCTTCTTTTGGGAATTTCAATAGAAGAATTGCCGGGAAAAACAGTAATTCAAATTGTTAAGCTATTCTCATTGGTCGGCATAAACCAGCCCTCAGAAAGGGGCGCAATGTCCCCTTAAACCATGGAAGAGAATTGCCAATCAAAAAAGGAGCGACAAAGTCCCTTATAACCTTGGAGGAGAATTGACCAATCAAATAGGAGCGACAAGTCCCCATTAATCCTATGGAGAAAAATTGCCCAATCATTTCAAAGGCGGGGGAGTTAAAATGAGAAACGAGCTGATTGGTTGACTAGGGGGTTCGTCCATTTCCTAGAGCGCGAGCTACTTTCCCCATAGGTTTATGGGGAAAAGAAATTTGAGCGCCCCTCTGTATTGGCTAAGTTTAAAAGAGGCGCCGTTTTTTGGGCAATGGGAGACCCGGCGACCCCTTGGGTTTTTCTAAAGCAATCAAAAAAAAACTTCTGGCCGAAAACAAATATAAGCTCAGAAGGCCCGTTGTTTTGGGGAAAAATTAATAGGGGTAACTTTTTAAAAAAAACTGTTTTATTCTTTTTTTTCGTTACCAAGGTCATGTATGGGGGCCAAAAAAAAAGAAAAAAACTGTTTTTTTTGTTTTATTTTTTTTTGCGTTTTTCCCCATATTATCATTGTTTTTTAAAATTTCACACGGACAATTTTTTTGTTTATAATTTATTTCGGGCCCGTACAGTTTTTTTTTTCAGTTTTCATTGAAAACCCTAGGAGCGTCGCCGCTCTCCCATTGGCCCCAAATAACGGCGCCCCTTTTAACTTGCCAATCACAGAGCGCGTCAAATTTTTTTTCCCCTGAACTCTATGAGAAAAAAGCTCACGTCTGATTGGCTAAACGGACGAGCCCCCGCTACTCAACCAATCAGCCGTTTTTTGCATTTTTACTGTATTTTGAACTGTCCCGCCTTTGATTTGATTAGTCAATCCTTCCCCCCCTAGGTTTTTAAAAGTTTTACTGCGCTCCTTTTTGATTGGGCCGGTTTATGCCGACCAATGGGGTATTTCAGAATTTTTGAATTACTGTTTTTTCCCGCAATTTACAATATCATAATTCTTGATATTGCGCCGTTCTAGATTTTTAGGAAAGTGATTTTTTTTTTAATTATGTTTATTTTTTACATTCATCTCTTTTCTGACACTGTTTTCCACCTTTTTTTAAAGGCGATTTTTTCGGAATCATACTCCGCTGGCACCGGAGCGGAGCGCCGAGATTTCTGTTGCAATCTTCTATCTGCTTCCTCGCATGTTCCGATCCTGCTTCACTTCGCCTCTGCCGGAGCATTTAGACCAAAATAAAACCGGGTCTGCCTGCCCGGAGCTGCCGAGCGCTGCACTGCCCCTCGCTTTGCCGACTCGCCATCGTACTATGCCTCGGAGTATACGAGCGAGGCGCGCCCCCGCCCCGGAACGCCTACCCGCGCCCAAAACCGCGCCCACTGCCCGCACTTCATGCGAGGCGCAGCTGAAAGTGGTGAACGCTGCGCCTAACACTGCATCCCTGCGTCCGACAGGGGGATTCGGGCAGGGAGGCGCAGTATATGCCAAAAAACAGGCGTAAAGTCCGATCATACATGTCGCCCCAAATGTTTATTTGAAAAAAATGAATCAGAAAAGTAAAATACAAAAACAAAAAATATAAAAAAAAAAAATAGTGGCAATAGTATTGCAAATAATGTATCAGCAGGACCCAACACTCTGCAATAATAATAACATACATATAATTGTACACATAATGATATAAATACCCAACCTTAAATAGAATAGATGGCAGAAGGTAATAGTCAGTCATAAGTAGAGGGTAGAGACGGCATACACGCACCCAGACACGTGTTTCGCCTTGCGCTTCGTCCGAGGGTAAACACAAATTATACATTGCCCAGTATGTAAACGAACTACTATCACCAATTGGAGAACTCCAAACATTTAGATAATGAACCAATGAGATAAAATAACACATACAGTACCACGTCTGTAACGCCATCCGAAATAACTGGAAATAGCACTTTAACCCAGAAATTCCATAGAGAAAGCTAGCCTCACTACTGCGCACGTGTGAAAAAATTACGCATCTGCAGCAGATATGGCTGGACAATCCATAATCAAAGATGGAGTCCAGTGCCCAAATAGCATTGCACACACACGAAAATACAAAACGCATCCAAGAGACGTAAATATGAAAATAAAAAAGCGCAGATGATCAAGATACCATGTGCAAAAATATACCAGACCACCATTAAAAAATTAGATAAAGAGAAGTGCCAATGTAGTACAACTGAAAACTGTGCAAAGTGAGTGAAACCTGAAATACAAACTGCATATTTTTATTGCACAGAAATAAATATATAAAAAATATAAATTACACTAGACTCCACTTATGTAATAAGACCATAATAAAAATATCATTCTATGAATAATAAATATAAAAACACAGATTGAAGTGCAAATAATGCTCGGGCAATAATACTATATATACAGTCATATGAAAAAGTTTGGGCAACCATATTAATCTTAATCATTTTTAGTTCTAAATATTTGGGTGTTTGCAACAGCCATTTCAATTTGATATATCTAATAACTGATGGAAAACAGTAATATTTCCGGATTGAAATGGTTTATTGTACTAACACTATGTTGAGCGATTTTTATCGACAAAGTTGAAATCGGCAAGGTTTTTATGGTGATCGAAATTTCCAGCCATGCGATAATTAAGGAAAAAATCGGGGCATCATCTTTTAAGATCGCGCCTTTTTGGGCGTTTCCTTTAAAATTTTGCGGCCAGCAAATCAGATTCCCGTTGGAAGGGTGGTTGGTGTCCCAAGCCCAGGGAACGGGGGTGTGTAGGGTTTTGCGTTTGGGGCTTTTTGGGACATGCCCCTCGTTTTACAATAAAAACAGCGTTTTCCCTTTTTTCACACCTCAGTTTTCCCCTCAGCGTCTCATGGGGTAGGCCCTTTCGCTCTCCCTGTGGCCAAACCCCCCCCTCAGCAAAATTATCAAATTTCGCACAGAAAAAAACCTTACTTTTTTTAACCCCTTGTTTTACCCTTTCCAAATTTAGTTAGTTTAGAGTTTTGGGAAGTTTTTATGTAGTTAGCTAGAAAATTTTTAAAAGGGCAGCATCTACCACTTTTAAAATTCACGGGGGGGGAGATTTGGGGGGGGGGGGGCCCCCGCGGGCGAACACAGAAAAACCCTCTATCTTAAAAAACCTGGAAAAAGGGTTCACCAAGATTTTAGGTAACATTGTAGTGGAATATCTTTATTTTTAACATTTTTGCTATTAAAAATTGTTCCGGGATATTGGGCCGCCCTGAATTATAAATTGGGAAAAACACATAAATTTTTAGTAACTGCAAGGGGCCTTTGTTTGCTGAAAATCCACTTTTAAAATTTTCAGTATACATTTTTAGATAGGTTTTCATTTTTAATTTTACCCCTTACAACCCGGTTTACTGTTTGGGTATATCCACCTTGCATTTTTTTACAATACAAACAAAACTTTTAGTCTCAAAAGCTGTTTGTTGCCAAAAAAAACCGTTTTCGTACGGGAAAAAATCAAGTTTTCGGGGGTTTTTTGCTTTTGCGCACCCCAGCATTGTTCATTGGACGCAGCATCTACGTAAATTTAAAACAGCAATTTAAAATTCACCACAGGTGAATTTTAAAATTGCAAAAAATTTCCGTTTATTATATCCCAAAACAAAACAGTTACTGGTTTTTTTTACTTTTTCCCCCACCAGCATTGTTCAATTTTACGCAGCATCTACGTAAAACTTAAAACACAATTTTTAAATTTACCAAGGTGAATTCAAAGGTGTTAAAAAACCGTTTATTATAAACAAAACATTTAACCCGTTTTCGTTTTTTTGCTTTTGGGACACCCAGCTTTGTTCCCTTGACGCCAAAATCTACGTAAATTTTAAAAAAGCAAATTTTTTATTCACCACCGGTGAATTGGGAAAGGGGGCCCAAAAAATAAATTGGGTTTAAATTTTACCAAAAACAAAACCCGTTTCGTGTTTTTTTGGGCTTTTGCGCAAACCCCCAATTGTTCATTTTACGCAGCATTTTTACGTAAATCTTAAAAAAAGCAATTCTTTAAAATTTACCACAGGTGAATTGAAAGGTGCAAAAAATACCGTTTATTATACCAAAAACCCTAAAGGGTACGTGTTTTTTTTACTTTTGCCCCGTCCAGATTTTTTGATAGACACCTTGCAGTTAAAATTTTTTAAACCCGCAATTTTTTTTTTTGATTAGAGGGGGTTTGAGAAATAGCTGTGGGTTTTTCCGTCTTTTTTAAGGGGAAATTTCCAAAACTAAATTCCCCTACCTTCTCAAATTTTTTTTTTTCGAACATGGAGCGAAAAAAGCAGGGGTAAGGAGGGAAGAGGGGGGGAAGGCACATGGAGGGAGAGGTCGAGAGAAAGGGGGTCCCTTCCAGTGCTGGGGACAACACGCATCCAGCGGGGTCGTCGTTGCGGCCCTCAGGCCCGCATCGCTTTTTTTAAGGGGCCCCGTGGAAACTAAGTAAAAGAAAAATTTGTTTTGTTTAGTGGTTAATCAACCCGCATTTAGCGTCCCTTTCCCCTCGTCCTCGCAAATCACGGGCCCCAAATGTCAAACAACCCCCGCATCCCCTTGGGAAAACCCCCAAAATGAAAAACAGCCCCAAATTTTCAAATGTTTTCCCACCACTTTTGGAAAAATCAAATTTTTGAAGACCCTTTGATGACAAAATCGGTTGGGGGCAGAAGGCATGTTAAAAAATCAAGAGGATGATTTAGCCTGCTCTGACCCCAGTTACTGACCATCAGGGGAAGGTAAAGGGGAAGCCATTAAACCCGGAAAAAAAACCCCGGGGGGTTCGGAAACCCCTTTCCCAGGCCCCCTTTTCTTTTTCCCGGGCAGCTTCTGGTTTCAGAAATTTCGGGAAAACGACCTTTTAAAAACCTGTTGTTGTAAATGATGATGATGAGGGACATTGCGGATCCATCGGGTTTCTTTTCCCAAAAATTTCCCCTTTTCCCGGCGTTTATCAGTGGACGGGGGAGGAAGACGAGGGGGTAGTGTCAATACGGGTCCCCCCACAAAAAGGGAGGGGGGGGTTAGCGGGGAAGCCCCCCTGTTGTTTCCACCACCCCACGGTTTCAGCGCAAACCCCGCTCCCGCTTATCCCCGGGTTAAAAAAGGGGCCCCGGCCTCTCAAGCCTGGGCCTTCTTTGGGCAACCTCTATTACCCAGGGGGTTTGCCCATATGCCGCCTTTGCCATAAACGTTTAAGTAAAGGCAAAACCTTAATGGTTAACCCCCAAACCAACATGTCTAGTAAACATGCGGGCGAATGCATGATTTAAAAATTGGGGGGTTAACATTTGGGCCCAAAAAAAAGGCCAACGACGCCGGGCCCCCAAACCATATCACCCCCCTTTGTCCCCGCCACCCCCAAGCGTTCCTCAGCGGGCCCATGTCTCTCGGGAGTCATGATCAGGGTTCACCTCCGCTTCCCCCTCCACCTTTCCGCCCGGTACCCCCAAAGAAACCCCCAGAGCCCACCCTACCCCTTCCCCTTTCCCCCCCAGTTTAAAGACCCGCATGCCCCGAAACAGGGGGCCAGTTTAGCAGCCACCCTTTTCTGTTTCCAGGTTTGGGAGCAAAAAGAAACCTTTAAAACCCAAAAAACCAACCCCCAAAACCCCAAAAGCCGGGAATGCCGGGCCCAATTTGCCAGGTTTTTTTGGGTTTGGGAAAAATTTTTCCCTTTTCCCTCGGGTTTTAACAAAAGATGGGTTCCCAGTAAATGGCCCTCCCCTTTGCCCCCAAATACCAATGCCGACCCCCAGGCTTTTCTTTGCCAGAAAACCCGGGCCCCTGCCCGGGCCCCCCAGTTTTTATCTAAAATTTAAGGGCGCGTTGTCTGCATCTGTGCCCGGGGAAAAAGTCCATCTCCCCCCACCGCCCACAGGGACTAGTAAAAAGGGCCAAGGCCGCTATATCTCTGGGGACACCCTCACGGGGGTTTTAAACCCTTTTGGGTGGATGCCTCTGGGGGTAAACGGGGGCCCTCCCCAAGGCTGGGCCCGCAGCTTTAAAAAACCCCCGGGGGATGGTGCAGGGTTTTTTCCCCCCAAGGGGTCCTTGGGCATCATTTTGCCCGGGAGGAAAAACCCAGGCGTGTTAAAAATTAATCTCCCTTGGGGGGCCCGGGTCCACAAACGGGGTCATGGGGCTGTGGAGGGCTCTCCGTCAACCCAACCCCGACCCGCTGGCTGGGTTTTGACAAAAAACCTTTGGGCCCCAGGCAGGGGGTTTGTGGGGGGAAAAGGGCTAATCTGCGGGCCGGGCCCTTAAGATCGGTAGGTGGAGCACACCCCTTCCCCGGGAAACATGCCCATGAACCTTGCCCGCCAAAAATTTTAAAGGGGTTACCCGGGTCTGGACTGGCCCTGTTTAAAGAAGGCTCGGGGTTGATTTCCCGAAAATTTCCGCTGTTTGAAAACCCGGCTTGTCCCGCCTGGCTCCCGGTTGCAGCGTCAGTTTCGGCCCCCCCGGTAAACCTTTCCCCCTTGGGGACGTGGCAACACCGGAATTTCCCCACCCTCCACATGCTCCAGCGATTGGGGGGAAAAGCAGGGCAATGCCATTACCAGTACAAGTGACCCCCCTTTTCCTGACAAGCAGCGGGGCGGGGCCCGGGGTGTTGAACCACCGAGAGTGGAGGCAGGGGGAAGAGCTCTGCACCCCTCCCTTTCCAGTTTTTTAAGAAGCCACCAAAAAAGGCATTGGGGGGGACAATGGCCCCTTTTCAGCATTTAGCATTGTGGTGATCTTAGTTCTGGAACATTTGGGTTTGGGCACTCAGAAACAAAAGGGTTCCCCCACGGACGGAGGAGGAACGGGGCACAATGCGGACACGGAGCCTTTTTCTCCCCAAAAACCCACCCCCAAAGGGCCCCAAAGTTTCAAATTTTTATCGGTCTCATTAGGCAGTGGTTCGGGTCCCGAGCTAGTGCAAGGGGGGGGGGGGGGGGCGCTTTAGCTCTCAGGGTGCCTCCCCTCCCCCCAGGCAAGTTAGGGTGTGTTGAAACTGTTTCCGGGAAGGGGAGCGGGGGAGGAGGGGGGAGGTATTCCTTAAAACCTTTTTACCGACGGTTTCCCGCCCTTTGGGAAAGAGGTTGGGGCGAATTTGAGGCGGGGGACGAAGATGAGGGTCCCGTTTTCTAGTGGCCCCCCGACCCCGAGGCCCTTTGGGAAAACAAAGGGTTTCCTCTCTACATGAGTCAGGGCTGTGTTGAAAACTGTGCCGGAGGGGAGCGGAGGAGGAGGGGGAGGTAATTTCCCCGACACCCAAAGTTACCGAGTCCCGCCTTGGAAAAAGGTTGGGGCGAATTTGAGGGCGGGGAGGAAGATGAGGAAAAATCAGTTTTTTAGTGGCCCCCCGACCCCCGAGGCTTGGGGGGAAATCAAAAGGTCCCTTCTCACATGAGTGCTTGGATGCTCCATTTTTCCCCCAACCCTGATCCTCGCATTTAGGCCTCAAAATGAACAAACAGTTACTGGGGGGCCCCCCAACCCCCCCCCCCCCCTGGATCCTCGGCACAAAAACAAAACTCGCAAATTTTCCCTTTAAAACAACCCCAAAAAAGATTAAAAATGCAGGGAAAAGGAGGGGCCCTTTCTGATTTATCAACCCGGGGGACATTTTGTTGCGGTTTTGCTTTTGTTCCCCAAATGGCCCGTGGAACAACATCACGATGTGACAGCCAGAAAAATGCCAAAGGGAGGCGAAACCCCCCCGCCCCGCAGGCCCCGGGGGCGGAAGCCTTTGGGGGCCCTCTTTGGGAATCTTTGTTTACCACCCCCCCAACGCATGCAATTGGGAGGGCACACCCTCCCCAAAACACAAAAGATCAGCTTAAGATCTTGGTTTCACGGGGCAAACAGGCTTCCCCAACACTGAAATTTTTTGCATGTGTTCCGGGACCAATAGACCTTTGGGGGTCCCAAAAAAAAAGAATTTTCCCGCCCCCGGGCCCTTTACGCCAAAGAGGGGTTGGTACCGCCCCGCAGCCAGGCTCATTTCCCCCGACCCGACCTTTAGCACCCGCCCGGGGGGTTTTCATTTCAACAAACCCTCCGGTTTTTTTTCAAAAATGTGGATCTTTGACTTTCATCCAAAAATGAACAGGGATGGATCTCGGGTTATGTTTTGGCCCCCAAATTTCCGGGCCCGAATTTTAAACTGGTCTACTTCACATTCCTTTTTAAACAGAAAAAGGTCCTCTTAAAACTTTTTTTTAAAATTTATCATTTCTTAAATGCAATTTTTTTTTCTCTTTTTTCCCCTTTTATTCTCTTTTGCTGTGAGGAGGGCTGTAAAAGGGCAGCAAGGGTTTCCCTGACAACACTTTTATTCCATTTTTTCACTTTATCTTAAAGGAAAAAATTTTCGAAATTTTCAATGGTTTGGGGGGTAAGTTTTTCGTGAGATACAGCTTAAATTTTTGGGCCTTTTTAACAGGGAAAAGTGGGTTCTAAGTGGGATTTTTTCCCCCACCCAATTTTTTAAAATTGGGGAGAAGCATATTTATAATTTTTTGGGGTCATTTTTAACTGTGAGATACAAACAATAAACAAAGGTCCTTTGGGGAAAAGAAATGGGCTTCTAAGTGGCAAATTTTTTCCCCCACAAATTTTTTAAAAGTGGCTGAGAAGTCATATTTAAAAATATTTTGGGGGAAAGTAGCTGTGAGATAAAAGAAATAATCATGGGCCTTTTAAAAAGAAATGTTGGGTTCTAAGTGGGGATTTCTCCCTCCCCAATTTTTTTAAAAAGTGGTAGAAGTCCCTTTTTATAAATTTTTTTTGGGGCATGCTGCTTTGAAATGCAGAATACTACAGGTCCTATTTTAAAATTTTTTTTTGTTTCTAACAAACATTTGTTCTTCACAATTTTACCAAAATGGCTCTTGGGGGCATGTTTTGAATTTTTTTGGGGGAAAAATTTCTGTGACATGCGCTACACTTTCAGGGCCTATTCTAAAAAATGTTGTTTTAAAAAGACAATTTTTTTCTTTACAATTGGTTTAAAAATGGCTCATGGGTCCCCTGTTTTTAATTTTTTTGGGGGGCATTTTGCGTGAAATGCACTCTACGGGGGGCGCGGTACCCAAAGGGCTTGACGGGGTATGAGGAAAGGGTTTGGGGTTTTACACTTCCCGGGTTTTCCCCACTCTTTTCAGCACGACCGTTTTTGTTGCTGCGGGAAACAGGGCATTTTAACCTGCGTGTTTTAAAAATGACAGACGCCAGCCTTGGGGCCCCACCGCACCCACTGGAACTCCCGGGCCTTGGGTTTATGCTGTGGCACAAAGGGCATTTTTAGTCAAAGTCCCCGGTTTAACTAAAAAAGGTGGTTGAAAGACTCCTTTTTCCCGGAAATTTGAAAATTTGGGGGTCAACGGTTTAATGGTCTACCCGTGGCCCGGACCGGGGCAGTAAATGGGCCAGTTCAAAATAAAATGGTTGAAAGCTCCCCTTTTTTTTGGAAATTTTTTAAACTGTGGGTCAGACAGGTTTTAAAGGTCATTCTGCGGTTTCAGGACAGTTTTAGTTAGTGTCCCCGTTCCCCTAAAATGGTGGTTTAAAGACCCCCCTTTTTGCCCGGGGAAATTTTTTAAAATTTGGGGGGCATGCAGGTTTTTGGGGGTCATTTTCTGCGGTTTCCCGGACCCGGGATAATTTAATGTCCCCCGTTCAAATAACCATGATGGTTTTTAAATCCCTACTGCCTTTGGCACCCTTTTTAAAATTTTTGGGGGGATGCAGGTTTTTAAAGGGGCAAAGCTGTGGTACAAGACAGGGGTATGAAAAGGTCTGTGACTTTTTTTTTGTGACTTTTATAAAACCCAAAATGTGTTGCCTAAGAGTAGCCGTATCCATTTTGGGCTGTTTTTGGATTTTAAATTTCAGTTCTCCACCCTTGTTTGGGTTAATAATGAAGGTTTTGTTGCTTCCCATAGACTTTAATGGTAATCGCTCATAATTTGATGCTCACTTCAAAAAACCTTATCGATAGGGGCCGCTATCGACTATCGCTCGATCTCGATACCCAAGCAATCGTAAACACTAACTAACACAAAATGTAATATTAGTTATTAGATATTCAGATTAAAAATGGTGTTGCAAATCCCCAAATATTTAAAATAAAATGTTTTTAGTTTAAAATTAGGGGTCCCCCAAAACTTTTTCATATGACTGTAGACATTACATAATAACATGATCAATCATAAAATATATAAATGTATAATAGTATATGAATTAGTGCAAAAAATACAGTCACATAATATATAAAATTGTGCACAATCCAAACATATACAGAGAAGGAAATAATTATTTGATCTCTTACCGATTGAATAAGTTTGCCCACTAACAAAGGCATGAAAGTCTAAATTTTTAAAGGGGAGGTTAATTTTAACATTAGAGATAGAATGTCCAAAAAATAACCCGAAAATCACATTTCATAAGTTATATAAAAATTTATTTCATTTTTTTTTTGAAAATAAACATTTGATCCCCGTGGCAAACAAGACTTAATACTTAAAGGGGATGTATCGTTTTTAGTTTGGCTGATTATTGCCTCCTTCTAACTCTAGAAATGCAGGGGGTTTCTTCCCTCCCCGTGGGGGGGGCATCATCCCCCTTCACTGTTCATGCGGCTCCCCAGACTCCCCTCCCCTCTTGTCTGGTCCCAAGTCACGTGTTCCCCCCCTATCAGTCTTATTTTGTAAGAGCTGTATACATACCCCAAAGGGTCATTAATCTAGAAATGAGCCTCTTCCTCACAGCTGAAATTTGTTACAGCTTTCTATGAATGGCACAATACCTTCTATGCGAAAGGGGGGGATGACCACAATTGTGCTGTTTCCCGATTTTTAGAAGCCCCGCTTTTTAATTTGTTTCTTTGGCGTGCAGAGTGAAAATGTGCCGATCCCTTTCTTTGAGTGAAAAACCCAAATGCAAGCTCCGGGAATCGCCGACCCGGGGTGAACAAATGTAAATGAGCTCTAGTGGGTTTTCGGAGGAGGGATCCAACCACATTTTATATCAGTTGTAAACGAAAAGAATATAAGGGATCTGTGATAACAAGACAGCTTTGCTAATGACATCGAATTGCAAACTTGCTTGTATTCACTGTCCCCTTATTCTGAAGACCATTCAATGAAATGATACAACCCCTTTAAGACTTAATACTTGGTGGCAAAACCTTTGTTGGCAAGCACTGCAGTCAGACATTTTTTGTAGTTGATGATGAGGTTTGTGCACATGCCAGGAGGGATTTTTGTCCACTCCTCCTTGCAGATCATCTCTAAATCATCACTTGGCAACTCAGAGCTTCAACTCCCTCCATAAGTTTTCTATTGGATTAAGGTTTGGAGACTGCCTAGGCCACTCCATGACCTTAATGTGCTTCTTTTTTAGCCACTCCTTTTGTTGCCTTGGCTGTATGTTTTGGGTCATTGTCTTACTTGATGACCCAGCCACGACCCATTTTTAATGTCCTGGCGGAGGGAAGGAGGTTGTCACTCAGGATTTTATGGCACATGGCTCCATCAATCTCCCACTGATACGGTGAAGTAGTAATGTGCCCTTAGCAGAGAAACACCCCCAAAACATAATGTTTCCACCTCCATGCTTGACAGCGGGGATGGTTTTATTGGGTCATAGGCAGCATTTCTCTTCCTCCAAACATGACGAGTTGAGTTAATGACAAAGAGCTCAATTTTTGTCTCATCTGACCACAGCACCTTCTCCCAATCACTCACAGAATCATACAAGTTTTCATTGGCAAACTTCATATGAGCCTACATATGTGTCTTCTTGAGCAGGGGGACCTTGCAGGCACTACAGGATTTTAAACCATTACAGCATATTGTGTTACCATTGTTTTTCTTGGTGACTGTGGTCCCAGCGGCCTTGAGATCATTAACTAGTTCCCCCGTGTAGTTTTAGGTTGATCTCTCACCTTCCTCATGATCAAGGATACTCCACAAGGTGAGATTTTGCATGATACCCCAGATCGATGACAATTGTCATTTTGTATTTCTTCCATGTTCTTACTGTTGCACCAACAGTTGTTTCCTTCTCATTCAGCGTCTTACTTATGGTTTTGTAGCCCATTCCAGCTTTGTACAGGTCTATGATCTTGTCCCTGACATCCTTAGAAAGCTCTTTAGTCTTGCCCATGTTGTAGAGGTTAGATTCTGACTAATTTAGTCTGTTGACAAGAGTCTTTTATAAAGGTGACTACTTAAGACAGCTGTCTTTAATGTAGGTAACGAGTTGATTAGGAGCGTCTAACTGGTCTGTAGGAGCCAGAACTCTTATTGGTTGGTAGGGGATCAAATACATATTTCTCTCAAAAAAATGCAAATAAATTTATATAATTTGTACAATGTGATTTTCTGGAATTTATTTTGAATATTCTATTTCTTTATGTTAAAATTAACCTACCCTTAGAATTATAGGCTGTTCATGTCTTTGTCAGTGGGCAAGCTTACACAATCATCACGGGATCAAATAATTATTTCCTTCACTGTATGTGTAAAAAGTGTTAATGGGGTTTTCTTACTACACAGATTATATCTGTAATGATGGGTACTGTAAAAGTAAGCACTTTTGCAATTGGTCTGTATTACCTAAATAATTTAGTATAGCAACTATGAGCTAATATGTGTGTTCAATATCTAAAACTGCAGCCTGGGGTTGGGCCACACCCCCTAAGTTATGATTAGTTGTCTGATATCTAGATAAACCCTGTTTATAAGACACGCCCTCTGTATTGTGATTGACTGTCCTGAAATCTCTGTGTTTACTCCCCCCTGAGCTGTGTGAAAATGAAAGTGAAACTGGGACAGGGACAGCTCTGATGTGAATGATCTGGGCAACGCTATAATCACTCACCCCACCCATATAACACACATATAATACACTCTGCTCCCCCCACACATATAACACTAGACACAATGACAAGATGTCCCTTTCTGTAATATTAGGGGGCTGTATTTATAACTGTTTACACCAATGCATGTTTTCTGATTACACAGAGCTTTTAGAGGGAGGTGACAGCTCTCCAAGCATGAGAACGGATCAGTGTAGACGGTTTGCAGAGCTGTGACATCCTCTCCATTTTACTGCTCACACAGAATGATGATGACTCAGAAGGGAGCAGGGAAAGGGTGGGGGGATTTCAAAACTCTTCAGTGAAGGAACACACGCCTATTGGGAGGAGAGACTTGCCCCTGGATTTGAAGCTGTAAGAGAGAGAAAATATGAATATGCCTGTGAAAGCCTGTACTGAGAAAAACCCTTTAATGTAAAAAATATAATAAGTGGGAAATGTGTTGGGTAATTGGCATTGTGTAAATATGCTATCTATTGTTTACTTCCATAAACCATAATTTTAATAGGAGGTACTGGCCTGACTAAAAGTTACAGGGAGATTGCATGATCTCCTTATGGCTGGAACTAGTTTGGCAGGGCCTCCCTTTTTGGGGCTATAACCCTGTTTCTATTTAGGTCATTGGAAATTGATAGATTATAATATGGAAGCAGAACCAGATTCTTCACTATTTTTCTCAGACCTGGGGGTCAACTCTTCCATGCTGACATCAAGTAATCATGAGTGCAAATATAATTTTTCCTATGTAAACTATAGTGGTTGTATTGACTACATAGGGCCATATGTATGAAACGGTTTTGGTCTAAAACTCACTTTTTTCCCCATAGAAACCTATAGGGAAAAAAGTGAGTTTTAGACCAAAACCGTTTCTTACATGTGGCCCATATTGTCTATCTTTTGGAATTTTTGGGACCTTTGTGTCCATGCACTTTGGGAAACATGGGATGTTTTTTTTTTTTAATTTTTTGAGTTTTTAGGTATATTTACAATTAAAGGTTATATTTTAGCTATTGGCAAATTAATACTGTGATACTCTTGTTTGCATAAGCTATGGTTGTGCACTATTATGCTTTTCTGTGATAGTGTACCCCTAGAAAAGACTGAAAAAATTAATAATAAATAATTGACCACAAGGTCATGTTAAACTAAGGTGTGTCCTGTAATGAGCATCACAGGTGTTTTCAAACTTGTCTGTCTGCCTATTTAAAGGGTGAGAAGTAGTCACTGTGCTGTTTGGTATCATATTGTGTACTACACTGAACATAGGTAGCTAAGGAGAGAGTTGTGTCAGGAGACTAGAAGGAAAATTGCAAACATGTTAAAATCGAAGGCTATAAGACCATCTCCAAACAGCTTGATAATCCTGTTACTACAGTTGCACATATTATTCAGAAGTTTCAAGTCTGTGAGACTATAGCCACCCTCCCTGAACATGTTTGCAAGAGGAAAATTGATGACAAATTCAAGAGACAAAAAATATGAATGGTATCCAATGAACCATGAACAACTTCCAATGAGATTAGAGGGAAACTCCAAGGTTAAGGTACATCAATGTCAAATTGCACCATTTATTGCTTTCTTTGCCAAAGTAGACTTAATAGATGATGAGAAATGAGGAAATCACTGTGGAACGCAAATCATGAATAAAATCAAAATTAGAATTTGCCAAAATGCATATTGGCAAGCCACAAACTTCCTGAAAGGATATCAAGTAGACTGATGAGGTAAAACTCAAGTTTTTTGGTGAGTCACATCAGCTTTATTTTCATAGATGCAAAAATGAAGCATGCAAAGAAAAGACCTACTGTGAAACATAGAGAAGGCTTTGTTATGCTTTGGGACTAATTCGCTGCATCTTGCACAGGGTGCTTGAATCTGTGCAGGGTGCAATGACATCTAAAGACAATAAGGGCATTCTGGAGTTAAATGTCCCCGGTGTCAGAAAGCTTGGTCCCAGTTGTGGGTCATGAGTCCCCCAATAGGATAATGACCCAAAACAAACAGCTATAAACATCCAAGAGTGAATAAGAGCATAGCATTGGACTATTCTAAAGTGGCCTTCTATGAGCCCAGATCTACATCCTATTGAACATCTGTGGAAAGTTGTGAAACTTGCAATTTGAAAAAGGCACCCTCAGACACCTGGAGCAGTTTGCTCACAATGAGTGGGCTCAAATATCTGTGGACAGGTACAGAAGTCTTACTGAGAGTTATATAAATTGTTTGTTTGCAGTTATTGCCTTAAAAGGTTGTCCAACAAGATATAGGGTTATGGGTATCATTATTTTTGTGTAGGCCACTTTCATTAGTTTGTTTTTAAACTTTTGTAGTCTGAACTACAACTCAAATGCAGTGTCTGATTCTCATTAGTTGCTTTTCAGGAAACGTAAATTTGTTATTATTTTTTTTTTATTTCAAGTCATTTCCATGACCATTGTGGGTTTTCCATTCTTTAACAATTTTGTCGCCATGTGTATAACTGGATTATCCATTCCATGCAGCTTAAATATAACATTTACTTGTAATAATAAAGGTCATTGTTCCTCAATATTTAGGGCACGTCCACACAGCAAGGGTTTTCAGTGTTTTTTTTGGATTTAAAAGCTGTCTGAAAACCGACTGTCAACCATGCCCACAGACTTTACTAGAAAATCCGCCCAGTAGTCTACACTGCATGGTTTTTCTCTGAGTGAATTTTCACACCGCTGGCATTACAGAAAATTTGGAACATGCACAATAGCTGTGCTATTCAACGGTAAAGTGGGGACGGGCGAATCTGCAAATCGCGGACAGAACCATCTCACAAAACCATTCAAAAGACAATAAAATACCAGTCGGATTTTCAAACAGAATCAGACCAGCATTTCATAACTGCCATGTAGCTGTACCCTTAAAGTGAAAGTTAGCGGAAGTTTAAAACTTAGGTTTTATTTATGGAATAAGTATAGAAAACACATACTCACTGTCAATAACAATTTCTAGACCAGGAATGTATCGCTGACAAAAGTATCATATTAAAAGACACATATAATAAGGTTAAAACAGTTTTACCAGTTTCTCTGTCTCTGAGAAAATTCCACTGCCTAATAATAATAATTAAAAATTCCATTTACCCATGTCTACAATTGGATTTTCAATTATAAGAAATTAAATTAGATTATTAAATTATAAAATTCTATTTGGCTTAATAGTTCCTTCTTTTCTTATTCAATAGTAAACTACAAAGAGTTTCATATTAACCTTTCAAGAGCATTGTACTTATACTGTCAGGAAGCAAAACTACAAATCATTTCTCTCTAAACTAATTCTACCAGAGACCAGTTGATTTTGGAAAACTACAAAGTCAACTCCCTTAACTTACAATTATCTTTCTAGCTGACATATTTAAGCCTACGAAATCTAAAGATTAGTTAAAAACTATTTTAGCAAATATAAAAACATTGTACCTGTAACGGAAATCATCTAGAATTTGGTTCTTGGCAAACTTGATACCAAAATAGTCGAGCTATTATCTAAATACTGTGTGCATATGTATACATGTCTACTAATTTGCATTAAATGATTAAAACACCCTATAGTAAGTATATTATATTATATATATATTATATATATATATATATATTATATATTTATATATATATATATTTATATCTGTAGAGAGAGAGAGAGAGAGAGAAAAGTAAAGTACACTCTTTTGATTTCTATAGTTTAACTTATCAGACCTACATAAAAAACAATCTGGTCAGTGAAATGTGTTGAAATGAGATAAATGCTACCTCAGATAGGCAACTTGTTTTAAAACATGCTAGTATTAATATAGCAAAAATGAAGACAAAATGAAAAGGACATGTATAAAAAACTAAACTTTAACAGCAATAAATTTAAATAATTTTCTGTATGAGTTTATCAGTTCTTCACATCACTGAGAAATGTTGGCTAACTCTTTTTTGCAAACTTTGACAGTAGTAAAAATGTTTTGGTCCTTATATGCTGTTTTTGCTTTTCTCCAAGTGTGATATTATGCATGGTGGCTAAACATCGCTTCTTTGGTCTTGTCTTTCCAACAAAGATTTTTACATAAGACTTGTTGTTTTTTCAGATGCAACTATGCAAATTTAAGTTACAAATTTAAGTGTTGGTACATTTTTTTTTAGAAGAAAGACCCTTTCTCCTGGCAACTCTTCCAAACAAGCTAAACTGACTGAGTCCTTTTCTAACTAGACTGTCATGAACGTGAACATTTCACTGAAACATATAAAGTCTGAAATGTAGCTGTTGCATTTTTGCAATTTCTGTGAGCATTTCACAATATACTCTTGGGTTGAGTTTACTAGGGCATCAGCTACTGGGAAGATTGTCAACTGTCAATGTGAATGTTTTCCACATTTTAACTGTAAAATAATGGACTCCAAATTGCTTACAAATGATCTTTTTACCCTAGCTAAACTGATAGGCAGCTATATTTGCTTCTCTTGGATCAATAATGATCCCATTCTCAACATTAAAAAAATTCTGCATGTAAGACAAATAGTTATAATGCACAAAACAGTTTATAACTAGCATCTACCATATGTCTACATTATGTTGGCATGATTTTTTAATTGTCTTTATATTTTTTATGACATTTGATGGCTTATAAACATAGTAGCATTTTTTTCACATTTTCAAGAAAATTAGCATCACAGATATTTTTAGGGGTCAGTCCAGTGCTGTCATGACTTTTAGGGACTTGTATGCAAGACACCCCCATAAATCTTAAAATTTTAAAAAATTACACCTTTTAAAGTGATCAAAACAACATTTAGAAAGTTTTGTATCCCTATACTTGTTTCATAAGAATTAATGCAAAATAGAGGTGAAATTTCAAGCTTTCAGGTTTTTTTTTTTGCAGATTTTAAACTTTAAACCATTATTTAATAGAACACAATAGATATTGACAGAGAAACGCTAATCGATATTGATTCAACCGATTCTGAAATTTTTATAAATATCCCATATGTTGCCCTAGAGCACTATTTGACTCAACTACACGCCTCAAAATAAAAGGCACATTTATTAGATTTTGGTGTCTCATTTTTATTACCGTATGTACTCGAGTATAAGTCGAGTTTTTCATCACAAAAAATTTACCAGTACCCGCTGCATTTTCCACCCTAGGCTTATACTCGAGTCAATAAGTTTTCCCAAATTTTTGTGGCAAAAGTAGGTGCCTCGGCTTATATTCGGGTCGGCTTATACTCGAGTACATACGGTATGTTATTTTTTATGTGCTTATTAGGATATTTTATAGTGCTAAAACTTAACAAACACCCCTAAAAAGATCTGATTTTAGGAAACTACACCCCCTTAAGGAACATATCCAAGGGTGTAGTGAGTATATTGACCATATAGGTGTTTCACTCAATTTTTAAGCGTTAGGCTGTGAAAATGAAAAGTACAATTTTTTCCAATAATATGCAGTTTAGCTAATAAAATTTCATTTTCACAAGGAATCCTAGAGAAAAAGCACCCTAAAATTTGTTACGTAGTTTCTTCAACTATGGCAATATCTTATATGTGGATGTACACTGTTGTTTGGGTGCATGACAGAGTGTAAAAGGAAGGAGTGCTATTTGGCTTTTGAAATGCATATTTTGCTTTGTATAATGTCGCATATGCAATGACCCAAAGTACCAGTAAAGGTAAAAGCTTCCAGAAGTCACTACATTTTAGAGACAACATCCCTTGAGAAACTTGTCTATTGTGTATTGTGCATTTTTCACAATTTTTTTTAGCATTCGCAGTGAAAGTGGAAAAAAAACAGTAATTCAACAGTAATTTGTTTTCTGGCTATCATTTTTACATTTGCCATGTGGTACAAATGACATGATAAATTATTATGCTGGTTGGTACAATTTCAACTATATCAATTTTGTATAGTTTTTCGTGTTTTACTTTTACCAATAGAATTGTTTTTGAAAAAAAAGTGTTTTTATGTCTTTATATTCTGTCAGCCTTTTTAATTTTTCTGAAAATGGAGCTTATATTTTGCAGGATGAGATGACTTTTTATTGGTACCATTTTGTGGTTCATATGACACTTTGATTGCTTTTTATCAACAATTTTGAGAGGCAGTAGGAACAAAAAAACAGCATCCCTGGTAGAATGTTTTTATCTTTATTTTTTACAGTGGTCACCGCATGGTATAAATAAAAAGTGAACTTTGCTCACCAGGTCGATACAAATGTAATACCAAATACCAAATACCAAATGTATAGATTTTTTTTTTTTTGCGCTTTTACACAATAAAAAACTTTAAAAAAAAAATAGAAAACATGTTTTTGCATTGCCATAGTCTAAGAATCATAACTTTTTTATTTTTCTGTACATAGAACTGATTGAGAGCTTGTTTGTTTTGCAGGATGAGTTGACGTTTTTATTGGTACCATTTTGAGGTTCACGTAATACATTTATCACTTTTTATAAAAAAAATTTGGGAGAGGGGATAGACAAAATACAGCAATCCTTTAAGAGTTTTTTTATTTTTATTTTTACATTGGGTCAATACAACTACAGCTATTTCAAATTTTGATATCTTATGTTTTACTGCTTTTACAAAAAACTATATTTTAGAGAAAGAAAACACGTTTTTGTATAACCATGTTCTAAGAGCTATAACATTTTATTTTTCTGTAACAGAACTGTATAAGGACTTATTTTTATAGGATCAGTTGACATTTTCATTGGTATCATTTTGGGGAAAACACAACTTTTTCGCTGATTGTCGAGCACACAGACGACACTAATATAAAAAGTTACGAATGGTCTGACATGACACTTGGTTGCCTTTCACCTATCTTAAACATGCCTGGAGTTGTGCAGCATTCATCATCCTGTTCCACAGGGAATTGTTTACCATCAAGTGGTTGTCAGTGTGTGATGAAGCCAAAGGATGTTCACTTATTTGCCTTTCTGTCACTCATCCAGTCTCTCTGTATCTCTGTTACAACCTGCTGATGACACTCACTGACACTCTAAGCTGAGTGGCCCCATCCTCCGATCCCCCTACCAGAGATAGCTTGATGTTGATATATCCAATGTACATTATAGTTAGAGATGGGCGAATTTCTAAAAAATTCGGTTCGGTCACTTCACCGAATTTCCCGTCAAAAATAAATTCGGTCCGAATTACTTTGGGACGAATCACGTTAAAAAACAGCTATTTCCAGGCTGCACAGAGCCTGCAGGGTGCTGTAGGACGTTGTGTCATGCTTAAATATGCAGAGTGAGCTTGGTTTGGTCTTCATACAATGTTGTGTTTTAGTATGACACGCACATGACTGCCACCGCTCTTAGAATCACTTCACTATAAAATTCCCTGGGCACTTAAGAGGGCAAAACTGACCAAAAAACTCAAGCGGGAATGTAGCCTGATAAAGTCATGCCAGCGAAAGCTGGAAAAAAACAAGCTTAGAGCTCAGGTGGCAACATTAGTGACAAAGTGTGGAGGTGACGCTGGCAGCAGCAGCAGCATGAGATCAGAGAGTGGCACAATGACATTCTGGAGGTGGCAAAAACTGGAGTAGGCCACAGAGTGGCACAATGACACAGTGTGGAGGTTTCGGCAGCAGCAGCATGAGGTCAGACAGTGGCACAATGACATTCTGGAGGTGGCAAAAACTGGAGTAGGCCACAGAGTGGCACAATGACACAGTGTGGAGGGCACGGTAGCAGCAGCATGAGGTCAGACAGTGGCACAATGACACAGTGTGGAGGGCACGGCAGCAGCAGCATGAGGTCAGACAGTGGCACAATGACATTCTGGAGGTGGCAAAAACTGGAGTAGGCCACAGAGTGGCACAATGACACAGTGTGGAGGGCACGGCAGCAGCAGCATGAGGTCAGACAGTGGCACAATGACACAGTGTGGAGGTCACGGCAGCAGCAGCATGAGGTCAGACAGTGGCACAATGACATTCTGGAGGTGGCAAAACAGTAGTAGGCCACAGAGTGGCACAATGACAGAGTGTGGAGGTCACAGCACCAGCAACAGCAGCAGCAGCATGAGGTCATAGAGTGGCACAATGACAGAGTGTGGAGGTGGGTGGCAATACCAGTCCCTGGTAAAGATTGTTGGAGGAGAAGCTGTCAGCAGATGTGTGGCATCAGGCGGGTGGCGGCATCAGAATAGTGGCTGAGGCAGGTAGTTGACGCCTTTTGGCACTTTTGGGAGGCGTCATGCTGATTATCGACAAGGGTTTGGTCACCATTCCAGTACAAAGCAGGTTTCTCGCTTTTTGGGGAAACATGGCCCCGCCACACTGAACACCCGACTGATGCCACACTATTGGGCCGGGCAGGACAGCTTATCCTGCAAACTCGGCAAGTTGCGCCACACATCAGTTTGGCTCCGTAGTAGCGGATCCCGGGGCAGACGAAGTAGCTACCACTGTGGTTCAGGGACTGCTCAGGCCTGCTGTGCTGGACTGCCCTCCTCCCTAGGCGGTGAAGGAAGCTGCTCCTCATGACTCCAGACTTAGGTTGCTGCTGATGGAGCTGGTACTGCTCCTCCCCCCCCCCCTTGCCCCAGCAGCCGCAGTACGTTGAGCGCTGAAAAACCGCCCGGTCAGACCTGCATAGGAGGACGATGCGCAATAGGCAGCGGCCAATGACTACGGAGGATTCCCTATGATGGGCCTCCTCTCGCAGCTGGAAAGGTCAAATGGTTCTCCTCTTTCGCTGACTCGACTGCTATCGAGTCTCTCTTGCTCACAAAGATGTCACGCATGAGTGCCCACTGGCTACATCAAAGTTACACAGGGAGTACTCCTGTCTGCCTGATTATCAAAAAATTTATTGGCCTTTCTCTGTTCTAGCTAACAGTGGCTCCACATTGCATGTGCCAGCTGCATGAATTCCAGGCTTTCTAGGTGGTGGAACCTGTTTCCTGCCATTTCCGTTCTCTATCTGGTTTTAGAATTTTGCCAGTTTTCCCGTTTTCTTTCGGTAGGGTACGACCAGTTCCTCTTGTGTACTTGGTTCCGATTCAGTGGCCAACCAGTGATTTCTTGCTGATACGCGACTTCCTCCTGTGTACTTCGTTCTCCGAGGCAGGTGTGATGGTGAGTGTCCCTACCATGTGAATGGAGCAGTACTTTGGAGGCTGAGTGTGGGTGGTGGAGAGAAGGCCCCGACATTGCCAGGAGCCGCAGTTGCCGTGAGGAGAAAGCCATCCTGCCAATGGGGCTGGCAGAAGCACATTCCATCGAGGGACTGGCCCTGACGTAGTTACAGCTCCAGATGTCCGCGCTGCCGTGCACCTTGGAACTAACCCGATAAGTCAAGGCCTGGCCCACTTTCTGTTCTACATATTTATGAAGTGCTGGTACTGCCTTTTTGGAAAAGAAATTACGGCTTGGAACTCTCCATCTCGGCTCGGCACAAGCCATTAGTTCTCTGAATGGTGCAGAGTCCATCATTTGGAAAGGGAGGGACTGCAGTACCAACAACTTGGACAGGAGCACGGTCAGCTGCTGCACCTTAGGATGGTTGGACACATACTGTTGTCTCTTTGAAATCGCCTCGCTGAACGACTGCTGGCGCCATGAGTAGCGAGGAGCAGGAGCATCTGGACCGGGAGATGATGTCAAAGAGAAACAGCTCCCTTCTGCAGAGGTGGTGGAGCCTTGACTGGCTGCAATGGCATGCGTGCAACTGGGGGCTGCTGCTGCTGTTGCTGCGGCGGCAGGATGGTCCACCACATCTGAGCCACGTTTCTCCCAGGCCACCGGATGGTGACGCTGCATGTGTTGACGCAGGGCCGTGGTGCCAACGTTAGCTCCCTGGCCACGCTTCACTTTCTGCCCACAGATTCTACATATACCCATATTCGGCTCCTCCGGTGTCTTAGCAAAGAACTGCCACACCGCCGAGTATCTGATTTTACCATCAACGCTCCGCACTGAGTGACTATTACTGCCGCTGCCTCGCTGAGCCCCTGTGCCGCTACTTTCTTGGACCTGCGAAGCGGGTTTTCTACCCCGTGGCCACTTGGCTCCCGACCTCACACTGCTGCTACCCTGCTGACTCACGGCCACACAACCCACTTGCTGGCTGCGCCGCTGCCTGACGCGCAAGCTGACGCCATCTTCTCATGACGATGATGAATCCCTTGCTTTACCCGGCTCCCAAGTGCGGTCGGCTACATCATCATCTATTTGTTTTTTCATCGTCACTGCTGTCTCATCACCGGTCTTGGTATGCAGAGGCTGACCCCTCACAACATGACCTCCCATGCCACTCTCCACATCTATACTTAGTCGCCTACTGCAAGAAGCAGGGGATATTGGCCCCATTTCTTCGCTGCCAAGTAGCTGCTGACTGCCCTCCTCAAATTGTTCATCCTCACTATATATGGGCGCTGAGCCCAGACCACATAGTAGATCTCTGGCTGAGGGAACCGGATGGGACAGAGCGGGTTGAGGACAGGTGAGGGCCGCTGACCCGCTCCCGGGCCCTGCCAACTAAGGGCTGTGTCTGACGATCCCACCGGGTTGTCAGATGTCATCTGGGAGGAAGTGGATGACCTAGTCAACCAATCAAGAACCCTTGGGTTGCTAGTCAGCACACGGGCCGCTAGATGACAGCGGCAGTTGTGGCCTCACCGAGTGACCACTGCTGCAACGTCCCCATGCTGTGCTGCGACCTGGGCCTGCTCCAGGAATGTTTGTGCCACTGGCACTCGCAGGTGAAGAGCCTGCCACCTCTCTGTCTGACATACTGTTTGTTCTAAAATGTACAGACACTTTTTGATGAAGATATCTGTATATGATAAATACACACCCTGTATTTGACTCCAAATGAACCCACTAAGAAGCTTGGTAACCCTTGGATATAAATTGCGCTCCACAAATGGACAGGAAAAATTGCCGTTTAAAAACTCTGTGTATTTTTCCTGAATATAAAAGCACAAACAGGCTTAATTAACCTTCGGATATGAATTATGCTACAGAATTTCTTCTGTGGCGGTGAAAAACACTGCCGAAAAATACTTAGTTAACCCTTGGATGTAAATTGCGCAAAAGAATTGAGCAACCAAAACTACCAGCTTTGTAGCGTGTTACAATGGCGTGTATTTTACGCTACACAACAAGAGAAAAACTTGTAATTAACCTTCGGTTGTGAATTATGCTACAGGAAAAATGTCTTTTTTGCCGGTGAAAAAGACGGTTTATTTTAGTCACCACAACAGCAGAACAACGCTTAATTAACCCCTGGATGTAAATTGCGCAAAAGAATTGAGCAGCCAAAAACTACCAGCTTTGTAGCGTGTTACAATGGCGTGTATTTTACGATACACAGCAAGAGAAAAAATAGTAAATAAAATACGATAGTGAATTATGCTGCAGGAAAAGTGTATTTTTTGGCGGTGAAAAAGACGGTTTCCTGGGTGTAAATTGCGCAAAAGAATTGAGCAGCCAAAAATGAAGTGGTATTTGGATTGTAAAAACGCTGTTTCTTTAAATGAATACAACAGGAACAGGCTTAGATCAACCTTGGATATTCAATGTGCTGTGAGCACCAATATGTGGTATGTATAAATGTGGTTCTTGCAAGGCCTGTAAATACAACAAGGTCAGCAAGGTTTTTTCAGATTGCAAAGGGCGAACATATAAAATATCTACGTTCGCCAATTGTAAATCGAAAGGAGTCATTTATGGCTGTACATGTACATGCCCACTCATGTATGTAGGGAAAACCTCAAGAGAACTGAGGTGCAGAATTTTAGAGCATGTGGGGGATGTGGAACATAGGAGGGACACATCAGTAGCCAGACATGTAGTGGAGTCCCATGGTGGGGATGCCTCTGTTTTGACATTTACTGTATTGGAGATGGTGAAATCAGGCCCAAGAGGGGGCGATTTTGACAGAAAAATTCTCCAAAGGGAAACCTTTTGGATTTACCAGTTAAAAACCTTGAAACCAGGAGGTCTAAATGAGAGTATTTTATTTACTTCATTTATCTGAGGAATATTCCATTTTTTTTTATGTGATTATCCTGATATGCTATATGTTAAGAGCCCCATCTGAATATTAGAAGGAGATACTGAATTGCCTTGTGACTGGCCATTTAATGCTCTCTATGGTAGACTGGTGAAAGCATAGATCTTATGCCTTATGATAGCCAAATATTGCTTGTAGGTACTTATTGGATCTTATATATTAGAGGAGATAACGTGGTAGCAGGTATATATTATCTATTTTTTGGTTACCTGATCGTTACAGCGGTGATACATTAGCGCTGAGCTCTTTTGTTGGGCCGAGAGATTGTAATAGGAGCAGTGATTTGTGCGCACGCGCCATGCTTTCCGGACACTGACGGAGTTTAACGAAGCACTCGGGTCGGGTGCGCAGGCGCGATTGGTCCCGGATGTATCCAGGGATCGTTGAGACATTAGCGCGCGGTACTAAAACTATGGCGGGCGCGAGGTTGGCGTCTGGAAGTAGGTAGGTAACTTCTTCCTTAGGCATTAGTATATATTGGGGAGCTTTAGGTGGTCGAGTTGTCCAGTCCATCATCTGGATCCTATGGGAACTGCATCATATATCGCGGCTGTGCAAGTATTCATGCATATTTTTCATTGATCCCGTTTTTGGGCACTAGGTTTGAATTCTGTACCAATGCTATTTTTACACATGAATTTATGTGGATTGTTGTCAATGTACTATTCGGTCCTGATGAACCCTCATATTGGCTAGGGGGAAACGCGTTGACTGGAGGTCATTACTTGTTATCTTGAGGATATTGTGTATGTCCACATATTTCTGATTGGACGTTACTACTTGTTATTGCTGAATTGGTGGATATAGGTTGTGTCCACATATCTTGGTAGACACCTGTCATGATCATGCCAGAAAGAACCCCAGCTTTGAGTTCTGGTCGCCGGCCGCGGCCGATGCGACGTAAGCCATGGTTTCTGACATAGTGTCTCATTTGTGTCTATAGTGTGAAATGGGTTTTCTCCCTGCTATCTTGATTGATTCCTGGCCGACGCCTGGGCCAGGAATCTTCCAGCACTCCATGGGTTAACCTGGCTCGTTGCTCCTGGGTGATTGACAGCTCTACCTTCCTATCTGGTCTTCCGTTTCTTCCTCCTATTGCCTTTGTCCTTAGTTCTCCTGGAAGGTATTTAAGGGTTCTTCTGTCTCTTCTCCTTGCCTGTTATACTGGTCTGTTTCTGCCTATAACTCGCCCTCTCTATTCTGTGCCTCCCTGGTTATCTTACACTGCTTGTTTCACGTTTATTCTTCTGCCTTCTGACTTTTTACCGCGTTCCTGACAGTTACCGACTTTGGCTTGCTTGACCGTCCCTTATTGTGTTTGTATTGTTTGTCTGCGTCTTGTGTTTTCACGCTATTCAGCATAGTGCTCAGTCTTCTGGTTGGGGCGACCTATTAAGGAGTCGGGCACCCCAAAAGGCAGGGACAGGGGTTGGGATCAGTGTCAGGGCCTCACGCTGTCTGTGTCTGTTCGTGCGCCCCTGACAGATCCCTTACAACCACCATTATGTACATGTAATGAATATCGTCTATATAGTTTGGTATTATATATTTACCTGTAGGTGTGCCTATTGTGTTGTACTGTATCAGGCCAACAGGGATATATAGGGATTGATAGTTAGTACTTAGGTTCCGGGTAGGGGCGATCATCCTACATTTTTTGTATTTAGGACTAGGCTATTTAGTGTTTGTAGGGTCTTAGCAGGGGTAGGATAGGCTTTTTATATGTAATTTAATAAAAGGTATATTTTAATCGTGTATCTATTGCTAAGTGATGTCATATGGGATTGTTTGTGTCTTTCTAAAGTTGTTTTGAGTCACTAGCTTTTGCATCTAGGGTAGGTCCTGCCCTTGCATTTGTGTGGACTGTGTAGTTTTGTGATTTTGATTAATTTAGTGAGTTTGGATCATCCTGAGGATATATTGTACTTCCTGGTGTCTCTATCTGTTATGGCTAGTTTTTTATCTACAAATTTTGAACAAAATAATTGGCTATCAGATGTAGAAGGGGTTTACTCTGAAAAGGATTTTTCGTGTATACATCAGGGGACACCTACTCTAAATACTGTGTTTAAAGAGCTTAATAATAGATATAAAATTCACACTAAATCTTGGTGGGAGGTTAAATCTTTGGAAAATTATATTAAGCATGGTATTGTCCCTAAGGGGCTGACGATCCCATTAGTCCTGGCTAGTAGATCCTGTAGTCCCACATTGCTACAGGAATGGGAGCAGGAAGCCACATTTTCATCAATAAGTTTATGAATCTTCTGTTAAAAGAAGAAAAGAAAACTCTTGAAGCTGCTGGTAAAAAATTGGAGGAGACAATAGGGGTGGCCTTGAAACTTAAAGGTGAGATAGAATTTAATAAAAAAGAATTAGAACTAAAACAAAATATTGAAAGATTTGGAAATTTCTTAAAGGAACGTAAACACAGTCAATTTGTTAGAGATCTGGCTGACTTTAAAGAGAAGAGGGCCTATTCATTCCTAAATCAGGAGATTCAACAGAGAGGGTTTGATACTGATATTTTGTCGTCTGACACTGAATTATCAGAAAGTGAACAGAGAAGAAATCCTCAGAGAAGTGTTTATCGTTCTCCATATCAAACAAGATATAGGGGACAATGGGCCCCTAGGAATTTCCAGGGAAGGTAGAAGGGGGGGGGGGAGGAGGAGGAAGAAGTATCCCGACACAAGAAAGACTCAATCAGGGTACTGTAAATTTGCCATCATGCTCATCATCCTCTGCCCCCTCTGGCATTGGTATAGGCCAAACCCTCAATATGAATACACAACCCTCTTTTTTAGAAGTAGGGAAAATACAGAAGTAGGTGACCAAGGGACTAAACAGAGGACATCACATGTAATAAACCTGTCAAACAAAAAACTTAGTGATATTGAGATAACGTTATTAAATAAAGGATTATCATTTGTTCCCGCCGTACCTTTTAAGGTTTTTGATTGGATTAAGGATCTACATTTATTTGCCCGGAGTCTCAAATGGAAAAAATTCTTCAAAATCCGAGATAACAAAGAATGTACACAATTGGGTATTGAATATAACGAGCTAACGGATGTTAGAGTTTTGGCTTCCTTATTGGAAGAGAATGACCTAGATCCATCTGAGGGCCCCTTTTCGACATGTCGCTTGAAGAGTAAAAAGAATCCACCAGTTAATGATACTAATATTGATCTATTTGTTGATGTGGTCAGTCGTGCCTTTGAAAAGATTGGCACAGGGATAAAATATAAAGAACATAATTTATCCAAAGAACAATACTTAGCTCTACAGTCTTTGGAAAAAGATCAAACAATCATCATAAAACCGTCGGATAAGGGGGGAAATTTGGTTATTCAAAACTATGGAGACTATAGGGACATGTGTCTTCAGGTCCTTAATGACAAAGAAGGCTATGGTATCTTGGAGAGGGACCCCACAAAAAGGTTTCAGGAGGAACTTAAAAGACTGCTGAAAAATGCGTTAGAGGAAAAACTTATCAACGAAAGAGAATTTGAGTTTCTCTTTCCGGAGTCTCACCAGCTGGCCACGTTCTATGGACTTCCCAAAATCCACAAGGGATTGGATCCCCTTAAATGCAGACCAATAGTATCCGGAATTGGCAACCTAACACAGAACTTGGGGTTATACCTGGATCAAATATTAAGACCATTTGTACTGGCGTTGCCCTCCTACATCAGGGACACGATGGACCTCCTAGCAAAACTGGAGGATGTGGTCCTGGAGGAGGAGGCAATACTATGTAGCATAGATGTGGAGGCACTATACAGTTCTATCCCACATAGGGAGGGACTTAAAGCATTGGAATTTTTTCTTTCTACCCAAAGTCAATTCCTAACCCGTCATAACCAACTAGTATTGGATCTCATGGATTTTGTGTTGACGCACAATTATTTTCTATTCAATGGTCGCTTCTTCCACCAGCTCAGGGGCACGGCCATGGGTAGCCCATGTGCGCCCACATACACAAATCTGCTTCTGGGCTGGTGGGAGAGCACCATTGTTTTTTCAGATGAGATGGAGGAATTTAATCGATGTGTCGCATTGTGGGGGCAATACGTCGATGATGTCATCATTATCTGGACTGGATCGGAACAACAATTTGTGTCCTTTGTGGATAGGCTCAACATAAATCCAATTGGTCTGAGATTCACCTATGAAATAGGAAGGGACAAGTTGTGTTTTTTGGATATTAACATCAGACGGGGAAAGGAAGGGAGAATTGAGACAATGGCGTATAGGAAGCCCACAGCAGGCAATAGCCTATTACAATGGCAAAGTGCTCACCCATATCCATTGAGAAAAGGTATACCCAAAGGCCAATATACCAGAATACGTAGGAACTGCTCCTCCTTGGAATCTTTCAAGAGGGAGGCGGATGATCTTACAGGAAGATTCTTGGAAAGGGGATATCCTAAATCTATACTGAAGGGGGCATATAAACAAGCCCTTAGTGTGAATCGTAACACCCTGTTAAAAACAAGAACGCGAGAGAAAACTAATAAATTGAGAATAACTGGGACCTATGACGTGGCAGCTGGGGAGACCAGAAAAATCCTGGAAACATTCTGGCCCATCCTACTACAGGATCCGAATATTGCGGACCTTATTGACCCACACCCAGTGATAACATACAGGAGGGGCAAAAATATGAGGGACAGACTTGTACATAGTCACTTCACTCCCCCTTGCCCAGTAAGAACCTGGCTAGATGCACCAATATGTGGTATGTATAAATGTGGTTCTTGCAAGGCCTGTAAGTACATCAAGATCAGCAAGGTTTTTTCAGATTGCAAGGGCGAAATATAAAATATCTGGTTTTCCAATGTAATTAAAAAAGGGAGTCTTTTTGGCTGTACATGTAATGCCCACTCATGTATTTGGGGAAAAACCCCAAGAGAACTGAGGTGCAGAATTTTAGAGCATGGGGGGATGTGGAACATAGGAGGGACAATCAGTAGCCCCGACATGTTGGGGTCCCATGGTGGGGAACCTCTGTTTTGACATTTCTGTATTGGAGATGGGAAATCAGGGGGAAGAGGGGGATTTTTACAAAAATTTTTCCCAAAGGAAACCTTTTGGATTACCCGTTAAAAACTTAAACCCGGAGGTTAAAAGAGAGTATTTATTTACTTCATTTATTGAGGAATTTCCCTTTTTTTTGTGTTTTTTTTTGTGATTATCCTTTAAAGCAAAATTTTTGAGCCCCCTTAAAAATTAGAAAGGAGATACGAATTGCCCTTTTTGGCTGGGCCCTTTTAAAGCTTTATGGTAGACTGGTGAAAGCATAGATCTTATCCTTTTTTGGGTTTTTAATTTGAGGGGATAACGTGGGGGAGCAGGTAATATTTCTATTTTTTGGTTACTATCGTTACAGCGGTAAAACATTTGCGTGAGCTTTTTTTGGGGGAGAGATTGTAATAGGACATGTTTTTTTGGCCCCCGCGCCCCTGCTTTCCGGGGCACTGCGGAGTTTAAAAGAAACACTCGGGGCGGGTGGCAGGGCGATTGGTCCCGGATGTATCCAGGGATCGTTGAGACATTAAAACCCCCCGGGGGGACTAAAAATTGGCGGGCGGAGGTTGGCTCCGGGAAATAGGTAGGTAACTTCTTCCCCAGGCATTAGATATATTGGGGTTTAGGGGGTCAAGTTGTTCAGTCCAATTGGGTATTTTGGGCGCATAATAGCCTTTTCAATA
>JAODAL010027029.1:0-55679 GCA_025379985.1 Phyllomedusa bahiana | reverse complement strand
AAACATGACCATGGGGATGTTACAAAAAAAAAAAAAAAAAGAAATATAGATACAAATATGAAAAATCTGTATAATACTGCCCTTTCTAAAAGTCCCAAATCTAAAGTCCCCTAATATTAAGTCCCACACTTAAGCAAAATGACACACTTTAGACAAAACAGACACACTCGCATGCTCAGATTACTCGCTAAGGCTACTTAGCTTTTAACCCTTTGATCCAAAACAGTTCAGCAGTGCAGCAGCAGCAAACTCTCCTTTGAGAAGGCAAAATCTGTTTCAGTCCGAATTACTTCCGGATGAATCACATTAAAAAACAGCTATTTCCTGCCTGCACAGAGCCTGTAGGGTGCTGTAGAACATTGTGCCATGCTTAAATATGCAGAGGGAGCTTGGTTTGGTCTTCATACAATGCTGTGTTTTAGTATGACACGCACATGACTGCCGCCGCTATTAGAATCGCTTCACCCTCTAGTTCCATGGGTACTTACGGGGGCAGAACTGACAAAAAACTGATGAAGGAATGCAGCCTGATAAAGTAATGGCAGCGCCAGCTCGAATAAAACAAGCTGAGGGATAAGATCCCACCATAGCCTCAAAAAACACAGTAGTAGGTTACTGGAGCCAGCACAGGTCTCAGCACAGTAAGAGGATGTCACAGCAGGGATCACTCCATGAAGCCAGAGCTTTAAACCGTAACAGAATATGACAGAACCTGTTCAGTTAAACGCTGATACATGTAGAGCCCCCCCCCCCAAATGAGTGGAGAGGGTGTCAACCGTAATTTAGCGTTGACGTCTCTGATCATTTTGCCCTTCCTTTCATCTGTCAGTGTCAGCTTTAAATCTGTCAATAATCCATGAGTATTGCTAAGGCCAAAAACAAACAGGAGTTAATCCAAAACAGAGATGACCAGTAAATGGGATATTTTCATGTCTTCTGTGTTCTGTATCCACTCCTGCTTTTGGCTAGACAATCCTGTTCCTTCCCATTCCTTCTGACAGGTGAAAAGAAGGGGAAAACCAAACATAGTGGCAACATCATAGAATGGTAGAGGGTGGAAACAACATTAGGAAACCACAGGGTGTTCGAGTGAGAAAGCAGTCACTTGGCAGCAGCATGAGTAGGCCAGAGTGGCACAATGAAAAATTCTGGAGGTGGCAGCAACATCAGGAGCCCACAAAGTGGAACAATGACACAGTGCGGAGATGACGACATCAACAGCAGCAGCAGCATGAGGTCAGAGAGTGGCACAATGACAAATTCTGGAGGTGGAAAAAACAGGAGTAAGCCACAGAGTGTCAAAGTGACAGAGTGTGGAGGTCACGGCAGCAGCAACAGCATGAGGTCAGAGAGTGGCACAATGACAGGGTGTGTAGGTCACGGCAGCAGCCACAGCAGCAGCATGAGGTCAGACAGTGGCACAATGACAGAGTGTGGAGGTTACGGCAGCAGCCACAGCAGCAGCCTGAGGTCAGACAGTGGCACAATGACAAATTCTGGAGGTGGCAAAAACAGAAGTAGGCCACAGAGTGGCAAATGAGAGAGTGTGGAGGTCACGGCAGCAATCACAGCAGCAGCAGCATGAGGTCTGACAGTGGCACAATGACAGAGTCTGGAGGTGGCAAAAACAGGAGTACGCCACAGAGTGGCACAATGACAGAGTGTGGAGGTGACGGCATCAGCAACAGCATGAGGTCAGAGAGTGGCACAATGACAAATTCTGGAGGTGGCAAAAACAGGAGTAGGACACAGAGTGGCACAATGACAGAGTGTGGAGGTCACGGCAGCAGCAACAGCATGAGGTCAGAGAGTGGCACTGTCAGGGCTAGGCTGCACTCAGGCTGCAGGGATCAACAGGCTGCAGCAGCTGATTCGCAACCCCACCCTGATGCACATGCTGCTGACAGCTCTGTGAGTGACAGACGCCCAGCCACTCCTGACAGGGGACGTGTTGCACCAGCCAATGGGAGGACCTGGAGGCCGCTCCAATCAGCTACAGGGGCTGTATCCAGGAATCCCATTTAAACTCCCTGAAGGCTGAGTGCAGTGCCTGTGATATTCCTGGCTACCTTGTTACTTGTTCTTGTTATTGTGACCCGGACTGTCTTTCTATTCTACTTCCTGACGGCCCCAGCACTTAGGCAGAGCAGGGACTGTCGCCCAGTTGGCAGGGACAGTGGGCTGGGTTCCAGTTAGGGCGCACTGCACCTCCCTTGACGTGACATTATCACAGGCCGAAACCGTTACTGCTCTACCCCACTAGGGACCCCATGACAGCTCTGGTAGAGCAGATGCAGGGACTAACCCAGCTAGTCCAAGTTTCTGGCGCTGAGGGGTAGAACAACAGAGGCTACCCCAAGTCAGAGGTGTTCCTGCATTAAACCCTTCCCTCCTGTGGAACCGCCTATCCAGTTGTCTGACATGTTCTCAGGTAACAGGAAGGCCTTTGTGGCATTTAGATAGTGTTGTCGTCTGTATTATAGGCTCCGCTCACTTACATAGGGGAATGATGAACATAGGGTGGGAATTGTTATGTCCTTAGTGCAGTCTCACACCCAGGAGTGGGCATTTTCATTACCGCATGACTCACCTTAACTGTCTTCTGTGGACAGGTTCTTTGCCGCTTTAGGGGTACTTTTTATTGACCCTGATAGGGACGCTGTGGCCGAGGCTCAGCTGACCACATTGAGGCATGGTAAGAAGCCCAGCCACTCCTGACAGGGGATGTGTCGCACCAGCCAATGGGAGGACCTGGAGGACGCTCCAATCAGCTACAGGGGCGGTATCCAGGAATCCCATTTAAACTCCCTGAAGGCTGAGTGCAGTGCTTGTGATATTCCTGGCTACCTTGATACTTGTTCTTGTTATTGTGACCCAGACTGTCTTTCTATACTACTTCCTGATGGCCCCAGCACTTAGGCAGAGCAGGGACTGTCGCCCAGTTGCCGTTTGCCGCCTAGGTCAGCACGTCAAGCAGGCAGGGACAGTGGGCTGGTTTCCAGTTAGGGCGCACTGCACCTCCCTTGACGTGACAGGCACAATGACAGGGTATGTAGGTGACAGCAGCAGCATCAGCAGCAGCATGAGGTCAGAGAGTGGTACAATGACAGGGTGTTGAGGGCATGGCACCAGCAACAGCAGCATGAGGTCAGAGATTGGCACAATGACAGAGTGTGGAGGTGGGTGGCAATACCAGTCCCTGGTAAAGATGGTGGTAGGCAGATGGAGAAACTGGCAGCAGATGTGTGGCATCAGGTGGGTGGCGGCATCAGAATAGAGGCTGAGGTAGGTAGTTTTAACCCAGAATCATTTCTCAAAGTTTTGGTGAGGCGTCATGGCTGATGTAATCTGACGCCTAAGGCATTGGTGTGTGGAAATCCTGGCCGATCCACGCCTGATTCATCTTGACAAAGGTCAGTCGTTCCACATTTCCGGTGGACAAGCGGGTTCTCCTTGGGGTAACGATGACCCTCGCTGCACTGAACACCCGCTCTGATGCCACACTACTGGCCGGGCAGGACAGCTTCTCCACTGCAAACTCGGCAAGTAGTCCAGCAGATCTTCTAACTGGGGTGGCAGAGTGCTGTCCAAGTAGGTCACCACCTTTGGGTTCAGGGTCTGCTCCAGGTCCTGCTGCTGATGGCGACTGCCCTCCTCACTAGGCAGGTGAAGGAAGCTGCTCATCAGCGACTCCAGACTTAGGTTGCTGCTGATGGAGCTGATATTGCTCCTACCTCCCACCCCCACCTTCCCACAGCAGCCACGGCATTGGTACGTGAGCACTGAGGAACCCCCCGGTCAGACCTTACAGAGGATGGACGATGCTGCACATAGGCAGCAGCCAACTGACTACAGAGGATTTCTCTATAGTATTTGAGTTTGTCCTCCCTCTCAGCAGCTGGGAAAAAGGCTCCCATTTTGCACCGAAAGCGAGGGTCCAAGAGGGTGGAGAGCTAGAAGTCATCCCTCTGCCGGATGGTGACTATTCGGCTGTCACTAGCCAGGCAAATCAGCATGCGGCGGCCATCTGCACAAGTGACTCTGAGGGACTCCCTGCCTCCATCTCCACTGTATACTGCCACGGTGCTTGCGGGTTATCTGCCTCGTACTCTTCATCACCATCTACCTACTCCAGCTGCCCCTGCTCCTCCGCTCCTGTCACCTGGGTAGAAAAACCACTCATTTCACCAGACAATGCTTGTGCTCCAATGTCCTCCTCCCCTCCTCCAGTTCAGTCCACACCGGACTCATGTGGCCGCGAGATGTAGTCACCACGTCTCCAGTCCCCTGCCCAGACAGATTTTTCAGCATCTGTTCCAGGACATGAAGCAGTAGAATGACGTTATTCATCCCGTAGTCCTGGCGGCTGACAAATAACGTCGCCTCCTCAAACGGCCTCAGCAAACAGCAGGTGTCACGCATGAGCTGCCACTGGCTGACATCAAAGTTACACAGGAGAGTACTCCTGTCCGCCTGGATCATCAAATAATCATTAATGGCCTTTCTCTGTTCATACAGTCGGTCCAACATGTGCAGGCTGGAATTCCAACGGGTGGTAGCATCGCATATCAGCGTGTGTTGGGGGAGGCCATTCTGTCGCTGCAACTGGAGGAGAGTTGGTTTTTTGGGGGGAAAATGGATGAAGGGGCATGCACTTTCCCGGGGCCATTTTCAGAATCCCCGAAGATCGGGGGAAGATTTTCGGGAACTTTTAACAACCAGATTGAACACTGCCCCCCCCCCCAATGCGGGGCACTTTGGACCATCCCTACCATGCAGCATGGACACCAGGGGTTCCCCCCTTTGGGTCCCGTTCCCAAATGGTTCCGTTTTTAAAATTTGGCGGGGAGAAATCCACAAAATTGATTTCTTGCTGCATGATGTGGAGCAGTTCCTCTCCTGTTGACTTCGCTCGCAGAGGGAAGCCAGGTGAAAAAATGCGTTAAAACCGCTGGGCCCTACACAAAGTGGGATAATGGGGGCAGCACTTGGGGGGTTGAAAATGGGGTGGGGGGTGGAGGAGGGGAAAAGGCGGGTATTGGCGCCGGGGCAGCACTTTGACAAAGTGGAGGAGGAAGCGGGGATCTCCTTTTTCCCAAATTGTTGGGGGTGGGTGGGCAGGAAGCAAAATTCACCCCCGTGGGCCTTAAAAAGGGCATGTACTGGCCCTGACCGTATTCAGCCCACAAAGTCCCCCGCTGCCCGCACCTTTGGGAAAAAACCAAAAAGCTCAAGGGCTGGGCCCACCCCTTCCCGTTCAAATGTTTTGAAGGGTGGTAAATGGGCCTTTTTTTAAAAAAATTTCGGCTTTGGGAAATCTCCACCTTGGTTCGGGACAACCATTAGTTTTTCTGAACAGTGCCGAGTCCACCATTTGGAAAGGGAGGGATGCATTTCCCCAACTTGGACAGGCACGGTAGCCTTTTGGGACCTTAGGATGATTGGACGCAAACTGTTTTTTCCTTTTCAATTGCCTTTTTTGAACGACGTTTCACAATGAAATAGCCCAGGCAGGAGCGCTGGACCGGGGATGATGGGAAAGAGAAAAAGCTTCCTTCTTCAGAGGTTTGGGGCCTTGACTGGCTGCAAAAGGAAGGGGTGCCATGGGGGTTTGCTGGGGTGGGGGGGGGGGGGGGGGGGGGGGGGGATGGACCACCACATCTGAGCCAGTTTCCTCCCGGGCCCCCGGGAAGGTGCCCCGGGGCAGGGCCGTAGTGTTAAAATTAGCTCCCGGCCGTTTCACTTTCTGATCACAGATTTACATAACCCAAAATTCGGCTCCCCCGGTGTTTTTGCACGAACTCCCACACCCCCAAAGTACTGTTTTTTCCGCCAACGCTCCGATGAGTACTATACCACCCCTCGCTGGCCACTGCGCCTACTTTTTTGGGCCCTGCGAAGCGGGTTTTAAACCCGGGGCCGTTGGCTCCCCACCTCCCACGCGCTCCCTCTGGCTCACGGTCAACCCCCACTTGCTTGCTCACCCGGCCGACGCGCAAGCGAAAACCCTCTTCTCCAAAAATGATAAGCCCTTTCTTCCCCCGGGCTCCCAAGTGCGGTCGGCTACATATCATTGATTATTGTTTGATCTTCACTGCTGTCCTCTCACGGTTTGGTAGCGAGGCTGACTCCTACAACATAAACCCCCTCCCCCTCTCCCAACTAACTTTTCCCCTACGCAAAAGCAGGGGGATATGGCCCCAAATTCTTACGGGGCCAAAAGTATGCCGACTTCCCCCTCAAATTTTTATTACGCTATTAGGGCGCTGAGCCCAGACCAATTTGATCTCGGGAGGGAACCGGGTGGGGCAGAGTGGGTTTTGGGGCGGGTGGGGCCCCGGGCCCACTCCCGGGCCATGCCAACTAAGGGTTTGTCCCACATTCCACCGACTCTTGGCTGGGGTTGTCAGATGTCATTGGAGGAAGTGGAGACAGTAACCAAACAAGAAACCCCTTTGGGTTGCTGGCACACTGGCATAATGACACCGGGATTCGGCCTACCGGTGCCCCTGGGGACGTCCCCTTACTGTACTTTTGACCTTTCCGCTCCCGGAATGTTTGTGCCCTGCACTCGCATGGAAGAGAGCGCCACCCCTCTTCTGACATACTTTTGTTCAAAATGTACAGACTCGTTTTAATGGATATCTGTATTGATAAGAAAAAACCCTGTATTTGACTCCAAAAGAAAACCCATAACAGGGTAGGGAACCCTTGGATATAAATTGCGCAAAAGAAATGGGCATCCAAAAATTACTCATATATGGGTGTTAAAACGGGGATTTTCTTTACTGAACAAAAAAAACAAAACACGTTAATTAACCCCCGATATAAATTGTGTACAGAAAACAACTGGGGAGAAATTTTTTTCTTGGCGTTGAAAAACCATTTTTTTTTACTGACTACAAAGCAAAACACGCTTAATTAACCTTTGGATATAAATTATGCAAAGGAAAAATTTTTTTTTTGGGGGAAAACTTTTAAAAAACACCGTTTTATTTTACTAAATACAAAAAAGCACAAAACACAGCAATTAAATTTAAACCCCTTTGGGGGTTAATAAAAATTTGTGCAAAAGGGAAAATGAGAAAACAAAAAAGAATTTGTTTTATTGGGCATGTCATGACGCCGTGTATTTATATGCCCTTAAAAAAAAAAAAAGGAAAAACAGGTTTAAATTAAACCTTGGAAAAAATAAAAAAATTTAATGTTTTTAAGGAATCACCCAGGAAAAAATTTTTTCCTTTGGCTTGGGAAAAAACCAGCGTTTTTTTTTACTGACAAACAATAGCACAAAAAAGTTTAATTTAACCCTTTGGGGATAAAAAATTTTGCGCAAAAGAAAATGAGCAGCCAAAAATTAACTGGGGGTTTCGGGGAAAAAAAACGCTGTTTCTTTTAAACTAAATAAAACCCTGAAAAAAACCCAGGCTTAGAAACTTTTGGGAAATATTAAATTGTGGCTACCAAGAACTGACCCAATAGCTTTAAAAATGTATAGGGAAGCTGAAAGGGAACCCCCTTTGGCTTAAATTCCCAAATAACCCACCAAAATCAAAATTAGAAGAAAGAGAAGCAGTCCCCTTGAGGGAAAAACCGGTGAAAAACCCCCCCCAAAAAAAATCGCTGTATAAAAAATTTTTTTCTTTGGGTGTGAGATCTCAGCCACGGGCAGCTGCCAGTTTTTCAACAAGGCACAGAAGGGGAAGGAAAGTGTAACTCCCAAAGGCGCCGCTTTCGGGGACTTATATAGGGGCGTTGAGACCAGAATCCCCCCGGTTTTTTTTTTGGGCTTCATCTCTGCACATGTAAATTTAGGCTAGCCTTTCTTCCTCCCAACTTTCTTTGCCCCATGTAACGCCATGTGCTTGCGGGCCTTTTCCATAAAATTTAAAAAAACACCCCTTTTTTTCCCCGAATCCCCCCAAAAACTTAAATTTAGTTCGGGAATCAAAATTTTTCCTAAAAATTCCTCAAAATAATTCCCTTCTTTTTAGAATCGATTCATCTCTAGCCACTGTATGAAACGTTTATTGTCTAAAACAAAAACCTTTTATGCCTTTTGGGGTTTCTATGGGGAAAAAAGGATTTTAAAGAGAAAAAAATTTTTCTACTTTGGGCCCAAAAAATTTTGGTAATGAAAAACTTTTAATTTAAAGGGGTTAAAATTCCCCATTTTAAAACCCCAAAAGGGCCCAAATTACAACTTACCCCTTTGGTCTGTACCCAACTCCCCAACAAAAATTGGGGGTGGTTCCGGGCACTTTGTGTGGCTCTCTCCATTCTCCTTTGGAGAGAGGCCTTTTGTGCAGGGCATGGTAACCTTTTCTATTTTTTTTGTAGAAACTGCAAAAAGGGGAAAGGGTATAAAGAACCCCCATACTTCAGATAACTGTGGGTCCCATTTGGGCCCAAATAAATTTATTTTGAAAAGTCTGAGATGGGGAATGTCTAAGTTTAAACGGGAAAACCCGGGGAATAAGATAATGGGGTGCCCGACATTTTGGTTTATGGCAGCTGGAACATTAATGGGGGCCTTCCATAGTTTTTCCTTTTTACTGTACCCATTATTTTCCCTCCCAGCACGAAACCTACCATATAGAGATTACTGTAGAAAAGTAAAAAAAAATTTTTTTAAAAAACTATTAAAATAAAATAAAAAAAAAATAATTTAAATTCAAAAACAGACCCTTTTTCCCCTCTTTTTTAAAAATAAAAAAAAAAAAAAAAAAGGTTACGCATAACGGGTTTATTAGTACATTTTAAATTTTGCAAAACTTCATCCCAAATGAAGACCCATATCAAAATGAAAAAGGCCAAAATTGCAGCTTTGCTGTCAAATTTTTTTTCCCCCAAAAAAAATTTGGAAAAAAAAAGGATCAAAAAATTGCCCTGTAAACCCCGAAAAAGGTGTCTATTAAAAAAAAATTTAATTTAGCCCCCGCAGGGAAAGAGTTCCATAGATGAAAAATTAAAAAAAAATTTTTTTTTTTTAAAATTGGTCACAGGAAATGCACTGCAGCGCAAAATTTAAAAAAAAGGGGAATTTTAATTTTTTTTAAAAAAAAGTACTTCAAAAAAAAGATGGGCGGAAATTTCCCCAAAAATTCCCATTCGGTAAATTCGCCGAATTTTCCGGGCAAAATTTTTTTTCGGTTCCCAATTACTTTTGGGGGTTTAACGCGTTAAAAAACAGCTATTTCCAGGATGCTTAGCCTGCAGGGTGCGTAGACGTTGTGTCATGTTAAATAGCAGGGGGAGCTTGATTTGGTCTTCAGACAATGTTGTGTTTTGTATAACGCACATGAACTGCCGCAGCTCTTAGAAAACCTTCACTATAAAATTCCCCAGGGCACTTAAGAGGGGGAAAAAAAAAGACCAAAAAAAAGAAGTGGGAATGTGCCTGATAAAGTATGGCAGCGAAACTGGAAAAAAACAAATGAAAGTCAGGTGGCAAAAAACATGATAAGTGTGGAGGTGAAGGGAGCAGCCAAAGCAGATGAGGTCAGAATGGGAACAAAGAAATTTTGGAGGTGGCAAAAAAACAGGAGTAGGCAACAAGTTGGGACATGCCACAGTTAGGAGGTCACGGGAAGCAGCAGCAGAGGTCAGAGAGGGCTCAATGACATACTGGAGGTGGAAAAAAAAAGGAGTAGGCCACAGAGTGGCACAATGACACAGTGTGGGGGGTTTACGGGGGGCGCCACAAAGCGCATTGAGGTGGAATAGCACAAAGACTTTTTTGGAGGTGGCAAAAACAGGGGGTAGGGGACAGAGTGGCACAATGAAGAAGTGGAGGAACGGCAAGAACAATGGCATAGGTTAAGGGGGTGGCAAATAAAGGGTGTGGAGGGCCGGCAACACCAACAGCAGCGCATGAGGTCAGGAGTGGCACAATGAATTCGGAGGTGGCAAAAAAAAAGAATAAGCCAAGAGTGGCAAAATGACACATTGGGGGAGGTCACGGCAGCAGCAGGGAGGGTTTGACAGGGGCACAATGACTTTTTTTGGGGGGGGTGGGGCAAAAATGGAGTATGAAACGATGGCCAATGCACAGAGTGTAGGTCACGGCAGCAAACAGCAGCATGAGGTTCAACATGGCACAATGACATTCTGGAGGTGGCAAAAACAGGAGTAGGCCACAGAGTGGCACAATGAAAACAGTGTGGTTGGTCAAGGCATCAGCAACATGAGGTCAGAGAGTTGGATACAATGACTTTTCTGGAGGTGGAAAAAAACTGGAGTAGGCACATAGGGGGAAACAATAACCCAGTGTGAGGTAAGGCAGCAGCAGCATGAGGTCAGACAGTGGAACAATGACAAATTCGGGGAGGTGGCAAAAACAGAGTGGGCCCACAGAGTGGCAAAAATGACACAGTGTGGAGGGCACGGCAGCAGCAGCATGAGGTCAGACAGTGGCACAATGACATTCTGGAGGTGGCAAAAACTGGAGTAGGCCACAGAGTGGCACAATGACACAGTGTGGTGGTCATTACAGCAGCAGCATGAGATCAGAGAGTGGCACAATGACAAATTCTGGAGGTGGCAAAATCAGGAGTAGGCCACAGAGTGGCACAATTACACAGTGTGGAGGTCACGGCAGCAGCAGCAGCATGAGGTCAGAGAGTGGCACAATGACATTCTGGAGGTGGAAAAATCAGGAGTAGGCCACAGAGTGGCACAATGACACAGTGTGAAGGTCACGGTAGCAGCAGCATGAGGTCAGGCAGTGGCACAATGACATTCTGGAGGTGGCAAAAACAGGAGTAGGCCACAGAGTGGCACATTGACAGAGAGTGGAGGTGATGGAGGCAGGAGAAACAGCATGAGGTCAGAGAGTGGCACAATGACACAGTGTGGAGGTGACCGCAGCAGCAACAACAGCAGCAGCAGCATCATGAGAACAGAGAGTGGCACTATGACAGAGTGTGGAGGTGGGTGGCAATACTAGTCCCTGGTAAAGATGGTTGGTGGCAGATGGAGAAACTGTCAGCAAGGGTGGCATCAGGCGGGGGCGGCATCAGAATAGTGGCTGAGGCAGGTAGTTTGAACCCAGACTCATTTCTCACAGTTTTGGGTGAGGCATCATGGCTGATGTAGTCTGACGCCTAAGGCATTGGGTGTGTGGAAATCCTGGCCGACCCACGCCTGATTCATCTTGAACAAAGTTCATCGTTCCACATTTCCCTGGAAAACCCGGGTTCTCCTTGGGGTAACGATGGCCCCCGTCGACTGAAAAACCTGCTCTGATGCCACACTATTTGGCCGGGCAGGACAGCTTCTCCACTGAAAAACTCGGCAAGTTGGGGCCCACACATCCAGTTTGGCTGCCCAGTAGTCCAGCGGATCTTCTAACTGGGGTGGCAGAGTGCTGTCCAAGTAGACAACCACCTGTTGATTCAGGGACTGCTCCAGGTCCTGCCGCTGCTGCTGCTGGCGACTTCCCTCCTCACTAGGGGGGTGAAGGAAGCGGCTCATGAGTGACTACAGACTTAGGTTGCTGCTGATGGAGCTGGTACTGCTCCTACCCCCCCCCCCCCACCTTCCCCCAGCATCCGCGGTAGTAGGACGTGAGAGCTGAAGAACCCCCCGGTCAGACCTGTCAGAGGAGGGAAGATGCTGCACATAGGCAGCATCCAACTGACTACGGTGGATTTCCCTATAGTATTTGAGTTTGTCCTCCCTCTCAATAGCTGTGAAAAAGGCTCCCATTTTGGACCGGTAGCGAGGGTCCAAGAGGGTGGAGAGCCAGAAGTCATCCCTCTGCCGAATGGAGACTATTCGCTGTACACAACCAGGGAAATCAGCTGCTACGGGCCATCTGCACAAGTGACTACGAGGGCTCCCTGCCTCCATCTCCACTGGGATACTGCCACGTGCTTTTCGGGTCATCTGCCTCGTCTTTCTCATCTCCATCTACCTCCTCCAGCTGCTCCTGCCCCCTCCTCTCTTGTCACCTGGGTAGGGAAAAACCACTTATTTCACCAGACAATGCTTCTGCTCCAATGTCCTCCTCCTCCTCCTCCTCAAATTTTTTAGTCCCCAGCGGACTCATGTGGCCGCAGATGTAGTCGCCACGTCTCCAGTCCCCTGCCCAGACAGATTTTTCAGCATCTGTTCCAGGACATGAAGCAGTGGAATAACATTACTCATCCCTTAGTCCTGGCGACTGACAAATAACGTTGCCTCCTCGAATGGCCTCAACAAACGGCAGGTGTCACGCATGAGCTGCCACTGGCTGACATCAAAGTTACACAGGGGAGTACTCCTGTCCAACTGGATCATCAAAAAAATCGTTAATGGCCTTTCTCTGTTCATACAGTCGGTCTAACATGGGCAGGCTAGAATTCCAACGGGAGGAAACATCGCATATCAGAGTGTGTTGGGGGAGGCCGTTCTGCCGCTGCAACTCGAGGAGGGTGTTCCTGGCTTTGTAGGAATGGATGAAGTGCATGCACAGTTTCCTGGCCATTTTCACAATCTTCTGAAGATCGGTGGTAGGCTTCAGGAACCTTTTTACAAACCAGTTTGAATACGTGCGCATTGCCGGGAGCATGGACCATCCCTCCTCGGTGCAGCGCGGGCACCATGTTTCTCCCATTGCCCATCACCATGGTTCCGATTTGCAGTTGGCGCGGAGAAAGCCACACATCGATTTCTTGCTGCATGATGTGGAGCAGTTCCTCCCCTGTGTGACTTCGTTCGCCGAGGCAAACCAGGTGTAGAACTGCGTGACACCGCTGTGCCCTACACATGTGGTATGATGGAGCAGTACTTGTGGAGGCTGAGATGGTGGTGGTGGTGGAGGAGGAGGAGGCGGACATTGGCGCAGGAGCTGCAGTTTGACAACGTGGAGGAGAAAGCGGCGTCTCCTGTCCAAGTTGTTGGTGTGCCTGGGCAGGAAGCACATTCACCCAATGGGCCGTAAAGGACATATACTGGCCCTGACCGTAGTTACAGCTCCAGACGTCTGCGCTGCCGTGCACCTTGGAACAAACCGATAAGCTCAAGGACTGTCCCCACCTTCTGTTTCTACATATTATGAAGTGCTGGTACTGCCTTTTTGGAAAGAAATTACGGCTTGGAATCTCCATCTCGGCTCGGCACAAGCCATTAGTTCTCTAATGGTGCAGAGGTCCACTAAATTTTGGGAAAGGGAGGGACTGCAGTACCAACAACTTGGACAGGAGCACGGTCAGCTTCTTGCACCTTAGGATGGTTGGACGCATTTCTGTTGTTTTCTTTGCAATCGCCTCGCTGAACGACTGCTGGCGCCATGAGTAGCGAGGAGCAGGAGCATCTTGACTGGGAGATGATGTCAAAGAGAAACAGCTCCCTTCTGCAGCCTTGACTTGCTGCAATAGCATGCGTACCACTGGCGGCTGCTGCTGCTGCGTCGGCAGGATGGACCACCACATCTGAGCCACGTTTCTCCCAGGCCACCAGGTGGTGACGCTGCATGTGTTGACGCAGGGCTGTGGTTCCAACATTAGCTCCCTGGCCACGCTTCACTTTCTGGCCACAGATTCTACATATACCCATATTCGGCTCCTCTGGTGTCTTAGCAAAGAACTGCCACACCGCCGAGTAGCTGATTTTACCGCCAACGCCCTGCACTGAGTGACTACTACCGCCGCTGCCTCGCTGAGCCCCTGTGCCGCTACTTTCTTGGACCTGCGAAGCGGGTTTTCTACCCCGTGGCCGCTTGGCTCCTGAACTCACACTGCTGCTACCCTGTCTGACGCGCAAGCTGACGCCCTCTTCTCCTGACGATGATAAAGCCCTTGCTTCACCCGGCTCCCAAGTGCGGTCGGCTACATCATCATCTATTTGTGTTTCATCGTCACTGCTGTCCTCATCACCTCTCATGGTATGCAGTGGCTGACCCCTCACAACATGACCTCCCATGCCACTCTCCACATCTATACTTTGCCGCCTACTGCAAGAAGCAGAGGATATTGGCCCCATTTCTTCACTGCCAAGTAGCTGCTGACTGCCCTCCTCAAATTGTTCATCCTTGCTATATAGTGGCACAGAGCCCAGACCACATACTAGATCTCTGGCTGAGGGAACCGCATGAGACAGAGGCGGGTTGAGGAAAGGTGAGGGCCGCTGACCCGCTTCCGGGCCATGCCAACTAAGGGTTGTGTCTGACGTTCCCACCGACTCTTGGCTGGGGTTGTCAAATGTCATCTGGGAGGAAATGGATGACCTAGTCAACCAATCAAGAACCATTGGGTTACTGAACAAAAAAACGGCCGCTAGATGACACCGGCAGTTCTGGCCTCACCGAGTGACCCCTGCTGCGACGTCCCCTAACTGTGCTGCGACCTGGGGCTGCTCCAGGAATGTCTGTGCCACAGCCACTTGCAGGTGAAGAGCCTGCCACCTCTCTGTCTGACATACTGTTTGTTCTAAAATGTACAGACACTGTTTGATGAAGATATCTGTATATGATAAATAAACCCAGTAACAAGCTTGGGTAAACCTTGGATATAAATTGCGATCCACAAATGGCCAGGAAAAATTTACTTTTATGTGTCGTTTAAAAACACTGTGTATTTTACTGAATGTAAAAGCAAAAACAGGCTTAATTAACCTTTGGATATGAATTATGCTACAGGCAAAATTGCTTCTTTGACGGTGAAAAAGAAGGTTTCTTTTAGTGACCACAACAGCAGAACAACGCTTAATTAACCCCTAGATTTAAATGGCGCAAAAGAATTGAGCAATCAAAAACTTCCAGCTTTGTAGTGTGTTACAATGGCGTGTATTTTACGGTACAGAACAACAGAAAAACTTGTAATTCACCGTCGGTTGCGAATTATGCTACAGGAAAAATGTCTTTTTTGACGGTGAAAAAGACGGTTTCTTTTAGTGACCACAACAGCAGAACAATGCTTAATTTACTCCTGGATGAAAATTGCGCAAAACAATTCAGCAACCAAAAACTACCAGCTTTGTAGCGTGTTACAATGGCGTGTATTTTACGTTACAAAAGCAGAAAAAAAATTGAATTTAAGTTCGTTAAGTTTTATGAAAGGAAAAAAATGTTTTTTTTTGGGCGGGGAAAAAAAGACGGGTTTCTTTTAGTCACCCAAAAACAGCAAAACCAAGCTTTATTAACCCCGGGATGTAAATTGCGAAAAAAGAATTGGGGAAACCCCAAAAACTACCATTTGTGGTGGGGTTTAACAATGAGTGAAATTTTACGGTACACAGCAAAAAAAAAATTGTAATTAAACCTTCGGTTATGAATAGTGTTGAGCGATTTTTTCGCAAAGTTGAAAGGGCCCAAGGTTTTTGGTGATCGAAATTTTCAGATCATGCGTTAATTTTTTTTTAAAATTTTGTGCATCATTTTTAAAGATCGCCCCAAATTTTCGGCGTTTTCTTCATTTTTGGCGGTTTCAGAAAATTTTTCGATTACAAAATTTGAGCAGGGTGAGATGTGTGTTGGCGTTGACTGGGATGTGTATGGTTGCGTTGGGGGGAAAAAAGCACTGACCTCGTTTTAACTTTAGAAAAGCCCTTCCTGTTCAGTTGTGTCTTCAGCGCTTATAGGAATAGGGGTGGGCTCTCCCTGGGGCCCAAAACAGCCCCAGCGAAATTAGCCCTATTTTTGCAAAAGGGGAAACCTTTTAACTATTGCTTGACCTTTCCAATTTAGTTAGTTAGAGTTTTGAAGATTTTATGTAGTTGTAGAGAATTTTAAAGTAGATTACCGCTGAAAAGAACGGGGTAAATTTGGGGGGGGGGGGCGAACACAGACAAGCTTTTCTTAAAGAACATGGAAAAAAGTCCCCAAAGGACTTAGTGTAGGACATTGCACTCCCAATTTAATTTTTAAAATTTTTAAAACAGTTTGCTATTGAAAAAATTTCCTTGGATATTGGGCACCCCTAAAACTTATAGGGGGATACAATCATTTCTAGAAAACTGGGGTTTCCCCTTTGGTTGGGTGCAAAACCCCACTTTTATTATCAGTTTTTCATTTTCAGATGGGTTTGTTCTTTTTTAAATTTTTTCCCCTTTTCCCCCTTTCTTGATATATCCCCCTTGCAGAAAAATTAAAACCCCCACCCCAATCTTGTAGTCGGCCCCCAGGGTTGTTTGTTCCCAAAAAAAAACCTTTCCCATTATACAAAAACAAAAATTTTTATGTTTTTGACTTTTGCGAAACCCAGCTTTTTTCTTTGACGCGCTCCCCCGTAAATTTAAAAACGAAATTTCTTTAGTCCCCCACAGGGGGAATTGAAAGGTGAAAAAAAATACCGGGGTTATTTAGGGAAAAATAACAGTTACGTTTTTTTTGATTTTTTCCCGCACCCAGCTTTGTTCAATGAGCGGGCTTTCCCGGGGTTAAATTTCTTAAAACAGAAATTTTTATAGTCCCCGGTAAATTTGGAAAGGTGCAAAAAATCCCGTGTTTATACCCAAAACAAAAACAGATACGTTTTTTTTGATTTTGGGCCCCACCCAGCTTTGTTCATTGAGGCAGCATCCACGTAAATTTTTAAAAAGAAATTTCTATAGTCACCACAGGTAAAATTGAAAGGTGCAAAAAGTCCCGTGTATTATACGAAAAAATAACAGATAGTTTTTTTTTTTGGATTTTTTGCGCACCCAGCTTTTTTCCCAATTGGGACCCCAAGCATCACGTAAATTTAAAACAGAATTCTTTAGTCCTGCGGGTTTTGAATTGAAAGGTGCAAAAAATCCCGTGTATTTAATACCAAAAATTAAAAGATACGTGTTTTTTGATTTTTTGCGAAACCCAGCTTTGTTTTTTGGGCGAAACCCCACCCAGGGTAAAATTTTAAAAACGGGCCAATTCTTTAGTACCCAAGGTGAATTGAAAGGTGAAAAAAATACTGTTAATTATACGAAAAAAAATTAACGGGATCGTTTTTTTTGCACTTTTCCCCAGCCCAGATTTGTTGATAAAACACCTTGCATTTTAAATTTAAAATCCCCCTTTTGTTTTGTTAGAGGGTTTTGGGGAATAGCCTGTGTTTTGGGCCTTTTTTAATAAGAGGGTTTTCCCAAAACTTTTCCCTTTCCTTCTAAAAATTTTTATATTTCTGAAAATGGAGCAAAATGCAGGTGGAAAGCGACCCAAAGAGGGGGGTGCACATGGAGGTAGGGGTTTACGGGAAAAGGTGCCCCTTCCATGTGGGGGAAAAACCCCTGCCAGGGGATCGTCAGTTGCGGGGGCCCGTGGGGCCTGTAAATCGTGGGTCGGGGCCCCTGTGAATCTTAATTAACGCACCCGTCGAAATTGCCCTTCAGTGGTTAATCCCAACCCTTGCATTTTGCAGTTTTTACCCCCTCGTCCCCCCAGTCCGGGCCCCAAAAAATGCCCGTCATCAGCATCTTTCGGGAATCCGTCCAACATAGCGACCAAATGCCCAACTGTGACCCCCCACGTGGAAAACCCAATTGTCTAAAGGGACCTTTTTTGATGACAAAATGGGGGTTGGGGTCGAAGGAAATTGTTAAAAGATCAAGAGGAGGGAATTTTAGTCTTTCTAAAACCCCCATTTTTATGATCCCCATAGAGGAGGTGAAGGAACCCGGGGAATCAGCAAAACCCCGGGGGCGGTCGGGCAACGTTTGAAAGTGCCCCCTTGCTTGTAGCCCCCCAGCTTCTGGATGCAAAAAGTCAGGAGGGCCAAGTCCCCTGTGTTGATGATGATGATGTGCGAAAATTGCGGTCCATCGGGGTCTTTTCGCAAAATTTTTTCTTGGAGCGTTTTCATCTTTTTGGTCGAGGGGGGGAAGACGATGGGGGTATTTGTCAATACCGGTCCCGCCCCCAAAAAGGGAGAGGGGGGGGTCGCAAAAGTCCGCTGTTTTTGTTTCCCGCCGGCCACGGTCAGCGAAACCCCCGCTCCTCGCTTATCGCCGTAAAAAATGTCCGGGCCCTCTAAAGGGCCTGGGCCTTCTTTAAAGCAAGCCTTGATTCCCCCAGCAATGCCATATGCCCCCTTTTCCCGAAAAAGCAAAGTAGAGGCAAAAAAAACCTTAAGGGGGTTAAACCCAACCCACAAACATGTTTTAGTACAGGGGCAGGGGAATTTGAAATGAGTTAAAATTTGGAGGGAAAAATTGGGCCCAAAAAAAGGGCCCAAAGGACGACCCCGGGGCCCCCAACCACTGTCCCCCCCTCTGTCTCCCACTCTCCTCCCCCGCCACCCCCAAAAGCTTTTCCTCAGTGCCATGCCCTTCAAAAGTCATGATAAGGATCACCCTCCCGTTTCCCAGCCTCCACTGTCCCCGGGGTCCCACCGCACCACCAGGGGACCCATTCCTCCCCTTTCCCCTTTTCCCCATTTTGGGCCCGCCTGAAAGGGGCCGGTACAGCGGATGGCCTTAGCACCCGCCTTTTTTCTTCCAGGTTTGGGAGCAAAAGAAAACTTTAACCCAAAACCACCCCCAAAGCCAAAACCTGAATTTTTCGGCATTGCCGGTTTTTGGGCCAGGGAAATGTTGCTTTTCCGTGGTGGACCCCAGTGGGTTCCGCCACGCAGGGCCCCTCGCCTGCCCCCAAAAAAACCAGAATCCCGAGCAGGCATTTTTTTTTTGCCAGAAAAAGCCGTCCGCCAGGGGCCAGCCCACGTTTTCATTTTTAAAATTTTTTACCCGTTTTTTTGTTTTGTTGGGATTGGTTAAAAGGGTTTAATCTCCCACCCCCACCCCTCTTGGTAGAACACTTCCAATTTCCCTTTTTTAAAAATTTTTCCTGTTTGCAGGTCTTTGCGGTGACTGGGGGGTTGTTTTCTGGGTTTTTGGACCTTTGCTCTCTGGGCTCTGAGCGACCCCTTTCCAAAACCCCCCAGGGTTTTTGAGAAAAAGGGGGCAGGGATTTTTTCCCCACCAAAGGTTTTCGGGAAAAAGGCCCAAGGACCACGGGGGTTAAAGGGGAAAACCAAAGGGGGCCGTTTTTTTAAAAAATTAACCCTCCCTTTAACCCCTTTTTTCCCCCCAAAGGGTGGAAGCATTGGGTTTTGGAATGCTCCCCCGTAACGGGGGGAAGAGTCGTTCAGGGGTTGAAGAAAACCCCCCTTTGGGGCCGGGTTTTTTTGGTTGGGGATAACGGGCGGGAAATCTCCTCCCCCCCACGCCGGTTATGGAAGAATCCCTCTTTTGGAATTTTTTCCCATAAAAAAATTGGTTTTAAAAGAAATTTTTAAAGGGAGCCCCCCCCGGGTCTCGGGACTGGGGGGAAGGGGGGGTTCGGGGGTTGATTGTTCCATTTTTTTGGGCCGGGGGTTTTCGACCCCTTTTTCTTCCCGCCTGGGCTGCGTTGCAGGGTTTTAGTTTTTGGGGGGCCCTCCCCGTCCCCGGTCTTCCAATTTTGGGGGAGGGGGGGCAAAACCGCGGAAAATTCCCCACCCCCATTTGCCAGCGATTTGTTGGCGGGGGCCGGGCTCCCCCCCAAATGGAAATATGAGAAAAGGGGAAAGGGCTGTAAAACCTGCAGGGGGGCCCCCACGGGTTTGCCGTGGGGGGGACCTTTTGGGGGTGTTGTTCCCCCCAAGGAGTGGGGGGGTTTTGGGGGGGAAAAGAGTTGGGGCAATTTTGGGGGGGTTTTTGAAAAAGGGCCCCAAAATGGCCGTGGGAGGGTTTGCTTGGGGGGGGGGATGGGGCCCTTTGTGGGTGGAAAATTTATTTAGTTCGGAACGTTCGTTGGCCTCTGAAACATCGGTCCCCAGGCAAAGGAAAGGGAAGGAGCCCGGGACACAGATGCAGACAGGACCCTTTTTCCCCGGGGTTTCAAATCAAAAGGCCCGACGGTTTTCTCAATTTTATCGGTTTTCCCATTAGGCAGTGTTTCGGGGCCCTTAGAGTTTAGTGCAAGGGGGGCCCCTCAGCTTCAGGGGGCATAAATTGGGGAAAAGGTTCAGGGGGGGGGTTGGGGGGGGGGTGAAGTGGGCCGGGGGAAAGGCGGGAGGGGGGGGAGGGGAGGGGAGGGGGGGTATTTCCTGGGACCCCGACGTCCCTGTTTGGAAAAGGGGTTGGCGTAAATTTTGGGGCAGAGGGGGAAGATGAGTTTGCTAGTCCCCCCCAAACCCCAGAGGTTTGGGAACCAAGGCTCCATCCTCCCCATGATGCTTGGATGCCCCATTTCCTCCAACATGATCCCTCGCATTAAGGCCATAAAAATAAAACAACAGTTATGGGGGGGCCCACCCCCCTGGCCCCCGGGAAAAACCCAAAACCCCGTTTTTCCCTTTTCCACCCCCCCAAATAGGGAAAAATGCGGGAAAATGGGGGAAAACCTTGCTGATTGTTTAAAAATGGGGGACATCTGTTGCGTCTGCTTCATTTTCTTCAAATGTCACGGAGGGAAAAAAAGGGCCCGCAAAGTGGGGAGCTAGATTTGCAAAGTAGCCGTAGGGCACCCAGCGGGAAAAGGGGCCCAAAGGTGGCAGAACCCTAATGGGGGGCCCTTTGGGCAACCCTTTTTTTTCCCCCTCACCCAAGCATGAAATTTTGGCAGGCCCACCATACAACATAAAGAAAACCGCTTAAGACCCAATGGAGCCCCGACTATCGGGGGTTAAAAACCGTGTTTTTGTATGTGTTCCGGACCCAATAGATTTCGGGGGTTATCCAAAGGGGAAACGAAGGGCCCCGAGGGGGCTCCCCATGCCTAGGGTTTTTGTCTTGCCCCAGCAGCCAGGGGGTCATTCGGGAAGGGGGACTTTACCCAAGCCGGAGGTTTCATTACAGAAAAACGTTTCCGGCTTTCCACAGTTTATGTGGTCGTTTGATTTTTATTCAAAGATGAATCGGATGGACTTTTGATATTTTTGTGGCCCCAATTGCCGAGGTCAGGGATTAGTTGCTGGTTATTCGTTTTCCCTCCCAAAACCAAAAATGGCCCTCTAAAAAAACTTTTTTTTAAAAGGATCTTTTCTTACTGAAATTTTTATTTCTTTTTCCCAAATTTCCCTTTTTTTTCTGGTTTTCCCTGTGAGGAGATAAAAGACACCCAAGGGTTTCTGACAAAAAAAAAAAAACCCATATTCCTTTTTACTAATTCATCTTTAAAATTTTTTTCAAAAATTGTCAATGGTTTTGGGGTCATGTTCCCTCCCCAATTTTTAACAGGGGCTGAAAAGTAAAATTTTAATTTTTGGGGTCATTTTGCTGTGAGTTCCCAAGAAACTAATCAGGGGTCCTTTGAAAAAATGTGGCTTCAAAGGGGCATTTCTCCTTACAATTTTTAACAGTGGTGAGAAGTCATTTTTAAAATTTTTTTTTGGGCATGCTTTTTTAAATGCAGCAATACTACGGGTTTCCTATTCTAAAAAAATGTTGTTTTAATAAAATTTTTGGTCTTTAAAAATTGCCCCAAAAAGGGGTTCAGGGGTATGTTTTGAATTTTTGGGGGGGTTTTTTCCTGTAAACATGTGGGCTTTTATTTACAGGCCCTATTCTAAAAATGTTGTTTCAAACCAGACATTTGTTTTCCCCCAATTGCCAAAGTGGTTCAAGGACCCTTGCTTTGTTTTTTGGAGGCATTTTGCTGTACAAAGCAGCAAATAAAACGGGGTCTTTTTAAAAAAAATTTTTTTTTCAAACCAGACATTTTTTTCTTCAAATAAACAAGAGGGGTTTAAAGGGTGAGGGGGCTGTCAGAAACGGGAATTTGGTTTTGGACACTTTTTAAGGGGCACATATTCCCAAACGGACTTGTTTTTGAAAAGGATTTTTAAAATAGCTTAAAATCCCTTTATTGGGGAAAAACCCTTTTAAAAACCAATTTAAAAAAAGGAAAAAAACCCAAAAGCCCATGGTGGGATTCAATACGATTTTAAAAAATGTTTTTTTTTCTAAAAATTAAAAGTATAAAAAAATTTTGCATGTTCCAAAATAGTGTTTAAAAAAATTTTGGGTTTTAAAAGGGAGGTCGGGAAAAAATTTGCCCAGGTGGGTTTAAATTCAGAGGCCCAAGGAGTAGGGAAAGAAAGGGACAGAAAAAAAAAGTCCAGGGGCCCTTTTCCCTCCAGCATTTTGGAAAAAATGAAAAAAAAGAATGCCAAGGGAAAAAAGGGGCACCGGGGTTTTAACCCGGAGCTTTAAACCCCACCTTTTATTTCCAAGGGAAGTCAATTGGTCCCATCTTCGGAGGGACAAGCGCTACCCCAAGGGTATTAAACTTTTTGTACGAGGAAGGCTGGAGTTCTCCCCAATTCGCTTCCCAATTTGGCTTGGGCACGACAGTTTTCGTTTGCTGCTTTCATCAGGGAATTTTAACGGCGTTTTAAATTTAGATGCCGGACGCCGGGCCGGGGGGTCTCACGCAACCACTGTAAACCTCGGGCCCCTGGGTCATCCCTGGGGCCCCAGGACAGGTCTAGTAAAATTGTCCAGGGGAAAAAAAAAGGGTGGTTGAAAGACCCCTTTTTTTCCCGGGCCCACTTTTTAATTGGGGGTTATGAAATTTTTTGGGGGGCCCAAGCGGGGGGCCCAAAGGAAAGGTTTTGTCAATGCTCAGGGAAACAAAAAAGGGGTGGTTAAAAGGGACTTTTTTTTCCGGCCCTTTTTTTAAGGGGGGGGGTTGCATTTTTGGGGCTCATGCTGTGGCCCAGGCCCAGGTTAGTAAGGTCAGTGAAACTAAAATGGTGGTTTAAAAAGCCCCCCCTTTTTTCCGGCCAATTTTGGGGTTTAAATGGGGGGGGGGGAATAGGGCGGGCTGGGGCCCCCCTTTTTTTTTTTTTTTTTTTTTTTTTTTTTTTTTTGCTGGGGCCAGGACAGGTATAGTCAATGTCTAGTGAAAAAAAGGGTGGGGGTTTTGAAAAGGACCCCCCTTTTTCCCGGCCTTTTTAAAAATGGGGGGGGGGTTTCATGCAGGGTTTTTTGGGGGGTCTTTGTTTTGGTTTTCCAGGCGGGGATATTCAATGTCCAGTTAAATTTAAAAAATGAGGGTTCATTTTAATACCCCTTCGGGCCCATTTTTTTAATTTTTGTGGGTCTTTGAGGTTTAAGGGTCCGCTGGGGTAAAAGCGGGGTTGTGAATGGTGTGGGGACTTTTTTTCTGTGGTTTTATAGCAAATTTTGTTGGTATAAGATGTAGCAGGTACCCAAATTTTGGACTTTTTGTGGCTGTTTTTCCCCAGCCCTTTTTGGGTGTAAGAATGAAGGTGTTGTTCCCTCCCCCATAGATTTTAAATTGGTCATCGGAGATGATCGACAAATCAAACTACCCAAAAAACCTTTTACCCGATGGTGGCCGAAAATCGACTATCGATCAAAGGTCGAAAGCCAACGTAATGGGCTCAAATAGTTAGGAATTATGCTACACAAAAAAATTTATTTTTTGGCGGTGAAAAAAGGGGGGTTTGTTTTAGTCCCCCCAACAGCAGAAAACGCTTTTTAAACCCCCGGGATGTAAATGCGCAAAAAAAAATTGGGGAAACCCAAAAAACTACCGCTTTGTAGCGTGTTACAATGGCGTGTTTTTTAAACGGAAACAGAGCAAGAGAAAAACTTGTAATTAACCTCGGTTATGAATTATGCTACAGGAAAAATTTATTTTTTGGCGGTGAAAAAGACGGTTTCTTTTAGTCACCAAAACAGCAGAAAAATGCTTAATTAACCCTGGATGTAAATTGCGCAAAAGAATTGAGCAACCAAAAATGAAGTGGTATTTGGATTGTAAAAACGCTGTTTCTTTAAATGAATATAATAGGAACAGGCTTAGATAACCCTTGGATATTCAATGTGCTGTGATAAGATAGCATTAAAATGTATATGCAGCTGCATTGGACGCACACTGGACTTCAGTTCCAATACCCACAAAATCAGAATTAGAACGTTAAGAGAAGCAGTCTCTGAGACAAGCTGTGACACCGCCCAAAAATCGCTGTATAAAAATGAGTTCTTTAGTAAGAGATATCATTAGCAGCCGTGGTAGCACCTTCCTTAATCAGTACAGTGAGAGTGGTATGAGCTCCCAGCGTCGCGCCCGGACTTATATAGTGCGGTGACGTCACAGAATCCCGCCGGTCTCTGATTGGCTTCATCTCTGCACATGTCATGTAGGTTATGCCCTTCTTCTCCAGAGCTCTTTACCCCATGTAACGCCATGTGCTCGCAGCCATTTTATCAATCAAAAGCACACTTCGTTCACGCGAAGTACCCCAAACTTCGACTTCGTTCAGAACCGAAGTTTTCCTGAAATTCTAAACGAATTCTACTTCGTTAGAATCAATGTGTCCATCTCTAACTATAACATAATGAAAACTGTACAAATTTGGTATAATCTAAAACATAGTGCCCTGCAGAATACAGATATCACATATTTTATATTGAACATTTATAAATATGAAACCCCCATTAAAACCGGCACATTTGTGTGTGTAGAGGGGTCACTTTTAACCCCACATAGAATATTTTGGGGGGTTTCCCAGTACATTCTATGGAACGTTCAGAGGCACCATAAAAGAGTACATCTAATCCCACAAAAAAACAATCCACCATACAACTATGCAGACAGAAAAATAAAAAAGTTATGGGGTGGAAAAATGAAAAACAAAAATCTGGAAATTGCTGCATTATTAAGGGGTTAAGGGGGCACTACTTTGCTTAAGGCCAAATCTTTAAATGTTCATTGTAGAAATGTTAGTAATTGTGTATCATTACTAGCCTTTTAATCATACACAAGTTACATAGTTTTCATTTCTGGTGTCCATCACTTTTCTGTTGATAGCATTATTTGGTACTATGTATTCTGTAAAAATGTTAATCTTGTTCATGGCTCGAGTCCTCATATATCACAAAGTCCTTTACAATGCCCTTCTTAAGAATAAAATAACTGTTAGATGACTTGGTGTTTTAGCGTACACCTGTGCAGTGAGCAGAAAATGTATTGTCTACTCAGAATGAATAATAATTCTAGAAATTAATATTAATCTATTGTTCTCGCAAACAATTTAACTTTTGACGTTTTAGCTCTATTAATTCCCAAAAGTTCTTTAATTTTTGATGTACTTCTATAGATAGGTCAAATGAGACCTGCATATTTCAAATCCAACAGCACATTTACAATGATTGCTCATTAAACTTTTATTTCTTTGCTCGATGCAGTTCCAACCATTACATTAATATGTGTTTAGAAAATACTATCAATAAATAATTTAGAAAAATATAATCTTACTTGGCACTGAAGACCTTTGTAAGCGAAATATCATCAAAGGGCTAGCTTTTCCATTAACTTAATTCACTTTTTAAGACCCTGTAATAAATAACATTGCAAATATGCATTTCAACTCTGCTCCTTAGGTTTTATTTCAATGAATGCATTTATGGATTATATTTGTTTCTAAAAAAAAGTATAAAATGTATATACTAATGGGCATTTAGATGATTTTTGACAGATTTTTCTGACCTTTAATACAATGGAGCAGAAGGCAACAAATAACTTAAAATAACACAACCCTCAAAATGGCCACCATGCCCATGCCCAAGTTCCCGGGCTTCTGTGAGATTGTTCTTTTTTAAATACTACAAACAATCTTGCTCATGTGGGAGTATTAGTTGGTAAATGTGTTGGAGAGATTTTTATCGACAAAGTTTTAAATCGGCAAGGTTTTTATGGTTAGAAATTTCCAGATATGCGTAATTTAGGTTAAAATTGTGCATATTATTAAAATTGCGCCTTTTTTTGGTGCTTCCCCGTAATTTTGGCGGCCCGCAAATGAGATTACAGAATGGCAGGGTGAGATGTGTGTGCGACGTCATGACTGGGATGTGTATGGTTGCGATTGGCGGGAAAAATCCATAAACCTCGTTTTACATAAAAACAACTTTTCCCTGTTTCACCCTTCAGTGTCCCCTAAACCCTTTCTCATAGGGATGGGAAACCTGCGCTTCCCTGTGGCCAAACGCTCAGCGAAATTTAGTCTATTTTGCCAGGAAACCTTTTACTTTTAAAGCTGTGACCCTTTTCCAATTTAGTTAGATTAGATATTTGAAGATTTTTTTTAGTTAGCTAGAGAATTTTAAAGCAGCTCTACCGCTGAAAAATTAACGGCGGTGGGGGCGGGGAGGGGGGGGGGCCCGGGGCGGAAAAAAGACAAGCTTATCTAAAAAAGAAAAAACTGGTTTAAGTTCCCCAAGACTTTTTGTAGACATTGTAGTGGAATATCTTTTTTATTAACAGTTTGCTATTTAAAATTTTTCCCGGGATATTGGGCAGCCTAAACTTATATTAAAACCCCCTTAAATTTTAGTAACTGCGGGTTTCTCTTTGTTAGCTGCAAAACTCCACTTTTATTATCAGTTTTACATTTCAGATAGGTGTTCACTTTAAATTTTTTCCCTTTACCCCTGGGGCCTGTTATATATCCACTTGCGTTTTAAAATTTTTAAAAACCCGCAATTTTTGTAGTCAAACACAGGTTGTTTGTTGCCAAAAAAAACCCTGTTTTTTCGTACGAAAACCCTCACAGTTAAGTGTTTTTTTACCCCTTTTTCGCACCCAGCATTGGGTTTATTGACGCAGCTTTACGTAAATCTTAAAACAGCAATTTTTATATTCACCACAGGTTTAATTGAAAAAGGGGAAAAAAAAAACGTTTATTATACCCCAAAAAATAACAGTTACGTGTTTTTTGACTTTTGCCACCCAGCATTGTTCATTGACCCCCAGGATTTACCTAAATCTTTAAAAAAGCAATTTATATTCACCCGGTGGAAATTGGGAAAGGGGCAAAAATACCCTTTATTTTTCAAAAACATAACAGTTAGTGTTTTTTGACTTTTGCCCCACCCAGCATTTTTTATTTTACACAGATTACGTTAAAACTTAAAAAAGCAAATTTTATATTTTAAACCCACAGGTGAATTGAAAGGTGCAAAAAATATCGTTTATTTATACAAAACAAACAGTTACGTTGTTTTTGACTTTTGCACACCCAGCATTGTTCATTGACACAAGATCTACGTTATTTACAACAGAACAATTCTATATTCACAAAAGTGTGAATTGAAAGTGCAAGAACATATCGTTTATTATACCAAAACGAACAGTTAGTGTTTTTGACTTTTGCGCACTGCATTGTTCATTGACGAGCATCTACGTAAATATTAATAACAGCAATTCTCTATTCACCACAGGTGAAATGAAAGGGCAAAAAAATACCGTTTATTATGCTGCGCCAAAACAAATAACAGAATTAAGTGGTTTTTTTACTTTGCGAACCAGCCTTGTTTCAGTTGACGCAAGCATCTACGGTAAATCTTAAAAACAAGCAATTCATATATTCCACCACAGGTGAATTGAATGGTGCAAAATAATAAAGTATATTATACCAAAACATTACTGTTACGTGTTTTTTTGACTTATTTGCGCACCCAGCATTGTATCTTTGACCGCAGCATCTAGTACATCTTTAAACAAGCATTCTATATTCCACCACAGGTGAATTGAATGGTTGCAAAAAAAAATACGTTATTATAACCAAAACATAACAGATACGTGTTTTTTTTTGGACTTTTGACCAGTCCAGATTTGTTGATAGGACACCTTGCCGTTAAATTTCGAATCCAGGACATTTGTTTTTGATTAGAGGGATTTGAGAATAGCTGTGATTTGCCGTCTTTTTAATTAAGTGCGGACTTTCCAAACCTATTCCTACCTTTCAAATTTTTATATTCTGAACATGGAGCGAAATGCAGGTGGTAACGCGAGCAAAGAGGGGGGTTAGCACATGGAGGTAGAGGTACCGAGAGAGGTGATCCTTCCAGTGCTGGTGACAACACGCATGCAGGCGGATCGTCAGTTGCCAGGACCGTCAGGCCTGTCATCGTGGGTCAGGGACCCTGTGAATCTATGTAACGAACATCAGTCGCAATCTGTCTTCAGTGGTTTAATGCAACCTGCATCTAGCGTCTTACTTCCTCGTCCTCGCAGGTCACGGCAACAAATGTCATCATCAGAATCATCAGCATCGTTTCCAACATTGAAGCAGCCCAAATGTCAACTCGTTGTGTACCCACCACTGGGAATAAATCCATGTCTGAATACCTCTTTGTGACAAATGCGGTTGGGGGTCCAGAAGGCATGTTTAAAGATCATGAGGATGAATTTAGTATGCTTTGACGCCCAGTTACTGATGCCATCAGAGGAGGGTGAAGGAAGCGGTACATCGGCAATAATCCCGGGCCCGGTCGGCAACGCCTTGCAGTGCCACTCTTGCTTGTAGCCCGCAGCTTCTGGATTGCAGAAAGTCAGGTACGACCAAGTCGACCTGTGTTGATGATTATGATGATGAGACATTGCGGATCCATCGTGGGTCTTTTCCGCAAGAATTTGCTTGCGAGCGGTTCATCAGTTGACGAGGAAGGAGACGATGGGGTAGACTAGTCGTCAATACGGGTCCCGCAACAAAAAAGGGAGGTGGGCAGGTCGCCAAGAAGTCGCTGTGATTTTGATATTTCGCCAGGCCACGGTCAGCGCAAACCGTCCTCGCTTATAGCCATCAAAAAGGTCCAGGACCTCTCAAGCCTGGCCTTCTTTGAGCAAGCCTCTGATTCACCCTGCGATGTCATTATGCCGCCTTATGCCGTATAACGCCATAAGTAGAGGCGAAAGGAACCTTCGCCCAAGTACACCAGCACACCAGAGACCCATCCTACCACCTTCTCCTTCCGCAAGTATGATACCTGCACGCCGTAACAGCGGCCAGTCTAGCCGCCAGCCTTCTGTCTTCCGGTTTGGGGCAGAAGAAACACCTTACCCAAAACACATCCCAAAGCCAAAAGCCTGAATTGTCTCGGCATTGCCAGGCTTTTGGCCTTGGAAATGTTGCCTTCCGTATGGTGGACCACAGATGGGTTCCGCCAAACATCATGGCCATCGCCTTGCCCCCAATACCAGATGCGAGCAGGCAAAGTTCTTTGCCAGGAAAGCCGTCCCCTGCCTGGCCAGCCACGTGTTCATCTCAAATTTCAAGCGCGTTGTCTGATCTGTGTCGGAATAGTCAATCTCACCACCGACACATGGACTAGTAAAGCACGGCCAAGCCGCTATATCTCTGTGACAGCTCACTGGGTGAGCTGGGGGTGGATGTCTCTGGGGGTGACGGTGGCTCTCAGGCTCGGCGCAGCTTCTTCAAAACCGCGGATGGTGCAGGGCTCTTTCCCCAAAGGTCCTATGGTGGCATCACGTGCCAGGAGAAACCAGGCCGTGTTGAAATTAATCTGCCTTGAGACCGTCCACATCCACAGGTCAGGAGCTGTGGGACGGCTCTAAGCAACGAGATTCCGGAGGCTGGCTGGGTGACAAAGAACCTTGTACCAGGCAACGGTGGTGTGCGTCAAACGGGCGAAATCATGCTGGCCGCCCTTAAGATCGTAGGCTGTGAGCACTCCTTGCCTTGGCACATGTCATAACCTTGTGTCCAGAAATTTTTAAAAGACTACCGGGGGGTCTGGACTGCCTCTGAAGAAGGTCGGGGTTGGTTGATTTCCCGCCGTTGCACCTCTTCGCCCGCGGTGCGTTGCAGGTCAGTGGGGCCTCCCGTCAACCGTCTCATTGTTGCGTGGAAAAAACCCCTGGAATTTTCCACCCTCCAATGTCCACCGATTGTAGCAGCGGCGCAATGCCTTTACCCCCGTAGGGAAGGACCCTGGCCGACCAAGCAGGGTAGGCCCCTGGGGGTTAAAACCACGAGGGGGAGGCAGTGAAAGAGCTCTGCACCATCCTTCCCGTTTTGAAGAACCCACCAAAAGGGTCAGTGGGACAATGCCTTGCAGCATGAGCATTGTGGTGATCTTAGTTTGGAAGATGTTGGACACTCTGAAAAAAAGGTCCCCCCGCGACGGAGGAGGAGAGGACACAGATGCGGACACGGGGCCTTTTTCTCCCTTTAAACCAAAAGCCCGAAGTTTCACAATTTCATCGGGTCTTCATTGGCAGTGGTGGGGGGTTCCCGAGCTGTGCAAGGTGGGCATCAGCTCTCAGGGGCATCATTAGGCAAGTCAGGGGTGTGTTGAAACTGTGCCCGGGGGGAAGGGAAGGGGGGAGGAGGGGTATTTCCCAGACACCGTTTACCGAGTCCCCGCCCTTTGGAAGAGGTTGGGGCGAATTTGAGGCGGAGGAGGAAAGAGGAAAAAGGAAGTCATTTGCTAGTCCCCACCCCGAGGCTTGGGAAACAAGGGTCCATTTCCCCGGGCCCCCCAAAATGATCCTGATTTAAAGGCCCTCAAAATGAACAAAAAAGTTAAGGGTGGCCACCTCCCGGATCCCCGGGACAAACAAAATCAGCCTTTCCTTCCACCCCCCCAAATAGAGAGTTAAAATGAGGGGGAAAAGGAACCTTGCTGATTGATCAACTGGAGACATCTGTTGCTCTGCTTCATTCCCCAAATGGCAGGGTGAACAAATCAGCGACGTGACAGCAGTAAGTGCCCAAATAGGCGTGCGGCACAGAAAGGCCAAGGTGGCGAAGCCCAATGGGTGACCCTGGCAATCTTTGTTTACCCCCTCACCAAGCATGCAATGCAGGGCACAATCCAACCACAGAGATCAGCTTAAGTCATGGTGCAGACTATCTGGTTTTCCCAAAACCGATGTTTTTGCTGTTTTCGGACCCCCAAAGACTTCTGGGTATCCAAAATGGAGAAAGGCCCGAGCTGGGTCATCACGCCATAGGGTGTTGTCCCGCCCGCAGCCAGCGTCATTTGAGGGCCTTCGCACAGTGGAGGAGTCATTAAGACAAACGCATCCGGGTTTCCACAGTTAATGTGGATCGTTTTACTTTCATCAAAATGAATTAGGCATGGTCTCTGATGATGTTGTTTGGCCCCAATTGCGAGGTACCGATTAGTTGCCGGGCTACTTCACATTCCTTTTCAACAGAAATGGGCCTCTTGAAAAAAATTTTTTTTAAAAAAGATCTTTCTTTTCTGCAATTTTTATTCTCTTTTCCAAAGTTCATTTGCTGGTTTTGTGTGAGGGACTTAAAAACAGCAAAAGGGTTTTTGACAACCCCTATTCCATTTATCACTTTTTCTTAAGAATTTTCGCATTGTCAATAGTTTTGAGGTCATGTTGCTGTGGGATACAGCTTAAATTTGGGCCTTTGGAAAAGAAAAGGGCTTCTAAGTGGCATTTTCCCTCAAAATTTTAATAGTGGTGAAAGTCATATTTTAATTTTTGGGGTCATGTAGTGTGGATAAGCAATAATATGGGCCTTTGAAACTGAAATGTGGATTCTAAGGGGCAATTTCTCCCTCACAATTTTTAACAGTGGCTGAGAAGGCATTTTTATAATTTTTTGGGTCATGTGTTTGCATATGCGAGCAATACTACAGGTCCTATTATAAAAAAATGTGTTCTACAGACATTTGTTCTTCAAAATTGACCAACGTGATTAGGGTCATAGCTTTGAATTTTTGGGGGCAACATTTTGCTTTGAAATGCAGCAATACTAAGGTCCTATTCGAAAAAATGTTGTTTCAATAGAAATTTGTTCTTCACAATTGTCAAAGCAAAAGTGGCGCATGGGTCTTGCTTTGAATTCTTTGGGGGCATTTTGTATGTGACATGCAGCTATATAGAGGTCTATTCTAAAATATGCTGTTCTCTAACAGACATTTGTTCGCTTACACAATTGTCCAAGTGGCTCAAGGGCATGCTTTGTAATTTTTGGGGCATTTTGCTGTGACATGAGCTATACTACAGGTCTATTCTACAAAATGTTGTTTCTAAACAGCATTTGTTCTTCACAATTGTCAATGAGTGGCTCTAAGGTTGATGGTGCTGTCAGAAACAGCGAATAGGCAGGACACTGTTAATGGACACATATTGCAAAATGACTTGTATTTGGCAGATCTTTAACTAGCTATAAATACCTGTTATGAGATAATCCCATTTTATACAATGAAAAAAAGACGAACAAAGACATGGTGGGATTCCATCCTATATTAAAAAAATGTGTTTTTCTAGGAATTAAAGTACTAAAAAAACTTGCATGTACAAAATAGCTGTTAAAAAAATTCCTTTGAATTGTACACAGGGAGGTACAGGAAAACTTTGACCAGATGTGGTTATTCAGAGAACATGGAGTATGGAGCACGGACAGAGAGCAAAGTAACAGAGGACCATTTCCTCAGCACGTTGAGTAAAATGGAGAAAAAGAATGCCAAGATAAAGGGCACCTGGGGTGTAATAGGAGCGTTAACCACCAGTATTTTCCAGTGAAGCTCAAATTGGTACACATTCATACGGTGGGACAAGCGTACCAGGTATTGAACTGTGTACTGAGGAAGGCTGGAGTTCTCACTCTTCCGCTTCCGCACTCTGCTCTAGCAACGGACGTTCTTCGTTGCCTGCGTGAGCAGGCATTTTAACCTGCGTAGTTATTAGATGATGGACGCCAGCTGGGCTCTCACGACCACTGTAACTCGGCCCTTTTTGGGGTCATGCTGTGGCAAGGAACAGGTATAGTCAATGTCCAGTGAAACTAAAATGGTGGTGAAAGACTCCTTTTTCCGGCTGCACTTTTAAATGTGGGGGTCATGCAGGTTTGGGGCTCATGCTGTGGCCCAGGACAGGTTTATAGTCAATGTCCAGTGAAACTAAAAATGGTGGTTGAAAGACTCATTTTTCCGGCACTTTTTAAATGTGGGGGTCATGCAGGTTTGGGCTCAGGCTGTGCCCAGGACAGGGATAATTTAATGTCCAGTTCAAGTAAGATGATGGTTCAATTCATAATGCCTTTGGCATTCTTCAATTTGTGGGTGATGATGCAGGTTTTTATGGTCAGGCTGTTGTACAAGACAGGATAGTGAATGGTCTGTGACTTTTTTTCTGTGACTTTTATAACCTAAGTGCTGTTGCCTAAGATGTGTAGCAGTATCCTTTTGACTGTTGTGGGATGTTAATTTCAGCTCTCTCCAGCCTTGTTTTGGGTGTAATAATGAAGGTGTTGTTGCCTCCATAGACTTAATGGGTTCATCGCTCTAATCGACGCTCATCACTATCGAAAAACCTATCGATAGGGGCCCCGACTATCGAACTAACGATCGGATCTCGATAAGCCAAAGTAATCGTCAACAATACTCTTGAGGTCTTTAAAGTCTGTGCCTTCAGACCTCAGATGGAGGAGAGTGAACTCTGAGGACTCGTGTTTTTGCCATTTTTGCTCCCAGATGAGAGAAGTATATCGGATACTTTGCCCATGGTCTAATTCACCACTACATGGTTGTATATGAACTGTATGACTTGCTTAAGCTGAAGATAAGCTGTACATTTTTGGTGTTGGACGTTAAACAGCTGCTGGGATGTTTTTTTGTTGCTGCTTTTGTTTTATGCCGTGGTGTAATAAAATCTTGTTTGTTTTTGCATACAAACCCGTTTGTGTCTAACATTTGTGCAGCTAATCTTACACAAAATGTATACGAACATATAAATACAAGTAGTAATTGTGTGGCATAATTTATGATGTAATAGTTCTTAGCCTATATCATGCACTCAGCTTTGTGATACCAGCAGATGAAACATACTAGATAACTTTCCCGAAATGTCTAGGAGACTCCCCGAAAAAGGGGTGATAACCAAAACTCTTGGGAGAGCTGGCAAATCTCCCAGTCACTTTGTTCTTGTAACGGTCTGCGGTAGTGGATCCGCTGGACCACCACAAGCAATGGTGAAAGCCCACCCACACCGGGAGGCAGAAATGTAAGTAGATCCCGGTATTCACCAAGAGCCCGCCGCAATAAGCGGATGGACTTGATGCGGCGGGAATCTACCAGGCGCTACCTACTGGGCGGAACTTACTTGCGGTGGCGGCCAAGGGTAGGCGAGGTACAGATTCGTCAGGCAGGCTCCTACTCGGAAACAGGCAGGAAGATCTGGGCAGGCAGCAGAGATTCGTGGTCAGTAAACGTAGGCAAGAGGGTTCAGTATACAGCAATCAAGTCAAGGCTTCTGGAACGCTTTCACAAAAGGCAATGGGCACTAAAGATCCGGCAAGGCTGCTAGGAAGAGGCAGGCTTAAATAGGGGCAGTGCCCGGCAATAGCCAATTACCGGTGCACTGGCCCTTTAAATCTAACACTGCCGGCGCGCGCCCCCTATGGAGCGGTACCACGCGAGCCGAGGGACAGAGGCAGGCGGAGCAGGAGCATGGCTGGGTAAGTGGAACTGAGCACCGGCAGGGGAGCAAGTGGACCCCCGACCCAACGTGTGAGACGGGGCGCCGCCCGGTATCGGGGCAAGGATGCGCCTGTGACCCGGGGCATCCATGACAGTACCCCCCCCCCCCTTTGGCACCCCCCTCGTCTAGTCTGGAGGGACCTCTGGATTACACTATGGTCCAGAATATTCTCCTCCGGCTCCCAAGACCTTTCCTCTGGCCCGAACCCCTTCCAGTCAACGAGAAAATACCGTTTCCCTCTAGTCCTCCTCATACCCAAGATTTCCTTGACCACAAAGACATTGGAAGCATCAGCTAAAGATGAAGGGGGGACTTCCTTTTGAGAGAAGCAATTCAGGACCAGGGGTTTTAGTAGCGAGACATGAAAGGAGTTCGGGATGCGCATGGAAGGAGGGAGCCGGAGTGTATAGGCCACCGGGTTTATGCGCTTAAGGACCTCAAAAGGTCCCAAAAAGTGGGGTTTCAGTTTGTAGGTTGGGATCTTGAGGCGGACATATTTGGCCGACAGCCACACCTTGTCACCCGGGGAGAAGACCGGAGGGGGACTTCTTCTTTTGTCTGCTTGAACCTTCGTGCGCTCGGAAGCATGGAGCAGAGATTGGCGGGTCAGGGACCAGATGTTCCTCATGTCCTGGACCATAGAATCTGCCGCCGGAACCTCAGACGAGGATGCCAGCAGGAGAGGTGGGCGGGGATAAAGACCGTACACGATGTGGAAGGGAAAGGCACCCGCGGGATTTGTAGTCCAGGGAATTGTATGAAAACTCTGCCCACGGAAGCAAGTTGGACCAGTCATCTTGTCGAGCCGAGACGAAGTGGCGCAGGTAACACCCCACAACCTTGTTGACTCTCTCCACCTGGCCATTCGTCTGGGGGTGGTATGCAGAGGAGAAGTCAAGCTTCACCTGGAGTTGAGAACAAAGGGCCCGCCAGAATTTAGAAACGAACTGCACCCCTCGATCCGAGACGATTTGCAGGGGGAGGCCGTGCAGATGAAAAATGTGGAGAAAAAATAGCTCGGCCAGGCGCAGGGCAGAGGGCAGGCCTGGCAAAGGGACAAAATGCGCTATTTTGGAAAACCGATCTATAACCACCCAGACAACGGTATTACCGGATGAAGGGGGTAGATCGGTTATGAAGTCCATCGCCACGTGAGTCCATGGTTGCATAGGGATGGGCAGTGGGTGCAAGAGCCCCGTCGGCTTGTGACGTGTCATGTGGAAGGCACAGGAGGTACACGACTGGACGAACTCCTTGACATCTTTAGCGAGGTCCTGCCACCAATAGAACCGGGAGATCAGGAGAAACGTCTTGTGAGCACCGGGATGCCCGGCCACCAGCGAGCAGTGCCCCCACTTCAGGATACGCCTACGGAGCGCAGGACGAACATATGTCTTCCCCGGCGGGACGTTCCGGAGGTTGACAGGAGCTGCGGATATAAGGCGTTCCGGGGGAATTATGTGCTCTGGGATCGCTTCTTCACCCACCACATCGGAGGCACGGGAAAGGGCATCAGCCTTCACGTTCTTTTCGGCAGGGCAGAAGTGAATCTGGAAATTAAAGCGGGAGAAGAAAAGCGACCATCTAGCTTGGCGTGGATTGAGTCGCTGAGTCGTCTGGAGGTACTGGAGGTTCTTGTGATCCGAGTAGATACAAATGGGATGCCGGGCACCTTCTAGCAGATAACACCATTCCTCCAGTTTGATGGCTAATAATTCCCCGTCTCCGATGGTGTAATTCTTCTCCGCCTGTGAAAGAGTCTTAGAAAAGAAGCCACAAGTGACCATTTTGCCTGTGGGCCCCTTTTGCGAGAGGACTGCTCCAGCTCCCACCGACGAGGCATCTACTTCAAGTGAAAAGGGTTTCATGGGGTCTGGCCGCGACAGGATAGACGCAGTGGCAAAGGCAGTCTTTAGTTAGTTAGAATGCTTCCTCGGCCTCGGAAGGCCAGCTGCGTGGATTAGCGTTTTTCTTCGTAAGGGCCACAATGGGAGCCACCAGTGTGGAGAAGTGCGGGATGAACTGCCGGTAATAATTGCAGAAACCCAGGAACCGCTGTATGGCCCGAAGGCCCACTGGGCGTGGCCATTGCAATACGGCCGACAACTTGGCTGGGTCCATCCATAGACCTTGATCCAAGATGATATAGCCCAGAAATGGAAGGCTGGCTTGATGGAAAAGGCACTTCCCTAGCTCGGCATAGAGGTGGTTAGCTCGTAGGCGCTGCAGCACCTGGCGTACGTGAACACGATGAGTCTTAATATCGGGAGAGTACACCAAGATGTCGTCCAGGTAGACCACGACACAGGTATAAAGGAGATCCCTGAAGATGTTTTTCACAAACTCCTGGAAGACGGCTGGCGCATTACACAGTCCAAATGGTATGAACAGGTACTCAAAGTACCCGTCCCTGGTGTTAAAGGCCGTCTTCCACTCATCGCCCTTGCGGATTCGGATCAAATTGTAGGCCCCTCTCAAATCCAGCTTGGAGAAGATCTTTGCACCCCGTAGACGGTCAAAGAGCTCCGTGATCAACGGCAGAGGGTACCGGTTTTTCACCGTGATCTTGTTAAGACCCTGGTAATCGATGCAGGGCCGTAAGGAACCGTCCTTCTTTTCCACGAAGAAGAATTCCGCACCCGCGGGAGAAGAGGACTTTCGTATAAATCCCTTCTGGAGATTCTCCCGTATGTACTCTGACATGACTTGTGTCTCAGGAACGGACAACGGGTAGACTCTGCTCCGAGGAGGACTGGTACCAGGCAGTAGATCTATTGGGCAATCGTATGGACGATGAGGAGGGAGACTCTCGGCTTGTTTTTCGGAGAACACATCAGCGTACTCCAGATATTCAGGAGGTAGACCGGGCACCGGCTCACGAAGGGTCGAGCGGGAGCAGGAAAGCACCGGGCGAGGTGCCACCAAACAACGCCCCCGGCAGTTGGGACCCCAGCGAGTTACTTCTCCAGACGACCAGTCCAGTGTAGGAGAGTGGAGCCGTAGCCATGGAAGCCCAAGGAGGACCGCCGAAGAGGAGCGAGGCAACACGTAGAAGGAGATCTTTTCCTTATATAGAGCCCCTACGTGGAGGGACAGTGGTTTACTACATCACTAGAGACCGGTGGATAAAGGTCCCGGCTGAGCCCGAGTCCAGAAACGCCGAGACTTGGAACGAGATTCCAGCATCAGACACGACCTGTACCGGCATCATCAGGCGTAGAGAGGAGGAATTTGCACCTAGGAACGCCTCTTTCCCGCATGCTTGGGACGCTGGGGACAATTCCTCCGGAAGTGCTCTGGGCTGCCCCAGTAGAGACACAGGTTCCTTTGCTGACGCTGGGCCAATTCCTGCTCTGTGAGGGGAGCCCGATCGATCTGCCTGGACTCCTCAGTGGGTGTTGGCGACTGTGGCACAGGAGGTCTCTGGAACACCGGTGCCAGGCGTGGGAACCGGCGAGGTTGGGCTAACACTCGCTCTTGCCGAAGTTCTTCTTCCCTTTCGGTGAAGCGCACATCAATGTGGGTAGCCAACGGGATCAAGTCACTGAGGGAAGATGGAATGTCTCTCACGGCCAACTCATCCTTAACTCAGCTTGAGAGTCCCTTCTTAAAGGTGGCGCACAGAGCGGCCTCGTTCCAAGAAAGTTCTGAGGCTAAGGTGCGGAATTGCACCACGTAGTCTACCACGGACAAATCCCCTGGCGCAGGTTTTAGAGGGCTGTCTTGGCGGAGGATGCACGTGCTGGTTCCTCAAACACATTGCAGAATTCCTTGAGGAAAGACTGTAGGTCTGCCGTTACCGGATCGTTCCTGTCCCACAGAGGTGTGGCCCATTCCAGGGCCTTCCCGGAGAGCAGGCTAACCACGAAAGCCACTTTTGCACGTTCGGACAGGAACTGATCGGCCATCAGCTCCACGTGCATAGAACGTTGGGTGATGAATCCCCTGCAGAGTCTCGGGTCTCTGTCGAACTTGGACGGGAGCGACAGCCGGAGCTTGGGGCCCCCCGGGGCCAGAGGAACTGCCGAAGCTGGAAGAACCACGGGAGATGGTGAAGATTGCTGCTGCTGGGTGGTGACGAGTTGCTGCAACATGGTGGACAACTGGTTCAGTTGCTGCGCCTGTTGACCTAGTTGCTGTGACTGTTGGGCAACAACGTTCGTTAGATCCGCCAGACTGGGCAGTGGCACCTTGGCGGCATCCATGGCCGGAGCTTACTGTAACGGTCTGCGGTAGTGGATCTGCTGGACCACCGCAAGCGATGGTGGAAGCACACACCAGGGAGCGGAAACTAAGTAGGTCCCGGTATTCACCAGAGCCCGCCGCAAAGCGGGATGGACTTGCTGCGACGGGAATCTACCAGGTTGCTACCACTGGCGAAACTTACTTGCGGTAGGCGAGGTACAGATTCGTCAGGCAGGCTCGTAGTCGGGAACAGGCAGGAAGGTCTGGGCAGGCGGCAGAGATTCGTGGTCAGTAAACGTAGGCAAGAGGGTTCGGTATACGCCAATCAAGACAAGGCTTCTGGAACGCTTTTACAATAGGCAATGGGCACTAAAGATCCGGCAAGGCTGCTAGGAAGAGGCAGGCTTAAATAGGGGCAATGCCTGGCAATAGCCAATTACCGGTGCACTGGCCCTTTAAATCTAACACTGCCGGCGCGCAAGCGCCCTAGGGAGCGGGACCGCGTGCACCGAGGGACAGAGGCAGACGGAGCAGAAGCATGGCCGGATAAGTGGAACTGAGCACCGGCAGGGGAGCGAGCGGACCCCCGACTCGACGTGCGAGACGGGGCGCCACCCGGCATCGGGGCACGGATGCGCCTGCGACCCGGGACGAGGGTCACAGGGGCATCCGTGACAGTTCTGCTCCCATACACTGTTGTAGGCAAATGTGGAGTCACCACTCTGAAAGCAAGTACTAACAGCAAGTAATGGATTCATGCAGTAGACAAGAAGCTGCTTCAGGAGCACAGAAGACTGTGAAACACAGTTTATTCGTGGAAGCTAAAGCAGATAAGTACGTAGTGTATAATCATTCTAAGCTGTGCCAAGGGGTATTATAAGTACCAAATGTCATTCAAATGGGTTGGGGCATGCCCAATATAAGTGGACGGTACATGCAAAAAATCTTGGCGCCACATTTTGTATCCATCATTTAGATTTCCTTGATGTCTCTTCTCAAAAGATGATAAGCCAACTTAAAGAGTACCTATCACCTCCACACAAACACACAAAATATAATAGTAGATAAAATTATAAGCCTTTTTTCCAATACATGTTGTTAGCAAATTTTTACAGGGGGAAAGATTTTACTTTCCCTTTTTTAGACATATATCTTTATGTAGCAGGATAAATGCTGATGAGAGATATCAAGTGTGCAGGAGGAGCTGAGGACATAGCTGCTTGTACAGAGTAATCTGAGTCTCTCTCTACATACAGTGCAGCAGGCACAAGACACTGACACATTATGACAGGATTTTCCTGTTGCTTCCAGCCTCCTCCTCCATAGCACACAGGCATCTACATTACACTGCTGCTTGTGTTATATCCAGCTCAGAAATTGCAGCACAAAGGTTATCAGTGTGCTCATGATATAGACTTCCTAGCTCCCCCTTTCACAGTGGACTCTCCCAGCTCAGAAGCAGTTAGTTTCACACAGCTGTCATCGTAGTGATCCTTCAGAGCTGTCTTAAAGGGCCAGTGCTTTATTTAAAAACTGAAATACAGGTGAAATGCTTTGATTTTCCTAATGAAGCATATTTAAGAAAGTATTTGTATTCAGGTCTCCTGTTACTTTGTGAGGTTTCTCTGGAGAGGTGATAGGTCCTCTTTAAAGGGAGTCTGTTGCCATTTTTTTTTTACTCATTAAAACAAGTTACTGATACATGTTCTTTTATTCTTAGCCGTTTTTATTTTATGATTGTGGAATTCTCAATTCTGTTGTCTGTATATGATTGTAGGGACAGCTTTCTTGCCTCCTCTGCTTGTAGCAGCATTTAGATAGATGCTTTACTGCTTTAAATGCACATAGGAGCCTGTGAACAGAATTAGTCCCATTGATTGCCATAGGAGAGTTTTCTAACCACATTCTGTGACCTGGGAAGAAGTTTATGTGCAGGGAGGGAGAGAGGGGAAGCTGTGACTATCTCCTATTGTGAGTTGTGGATCCTGTGTTATCTATACACATTGATGTCACCTTTCAGTGTAGTCCTGCCTGTGCTGATAATGAGGATACTACTGAAAATCTTTCTCTACAGAATAGGAAGTGTCAGACTATTATCAGGCCTAGTAGACAAAGTGAAAACTGCAGGACTTAAGAATTGTTAAAAAAATATTGAAAGCTATATGGAAAATAAAAAGAATTTTTTTTTTTAAATGTGTTCAACATAAAAACATGAGTTAAACAATAAGTCATTTTTTGATAACACGCTCCCTTTGAGCCTCAGTCAGGTCATTTATTATCTTTAAATTTCTGTACGAAATTCATAAAACTAACCTGAGTGAGACTTTCGGATACAGATAACCCACCAAACAATGGAAAAAACTATTTTTTCAAACCCAGTTTTTATTCATTTTATGCAAATAACAAATAAAAAAAAATCTAAAAAAAAAAAACCTCATTACCATCCAAAACCACCAAAGGTAAGGCATCCATTTCAGTTACATTAAAGTTATAAGAACACCAAGACCAAATAGAGCATACATTGGAGGACACAGACAATAAACATCATTTGTATGAAGACGCTTATGTGAGGTAATAAAAAAAAAACAATAGGGGAGATTTTCTTAACTGAATGCTCCAAAATTCTGTCTTGGTTTGCTCAAAAATACTGGTGTTCATCATTTGAGTCAGATTTACTTTGATGTGTTTTAAACACTTTTTGTGCCTCATTAGTGTCTAGAAAAGGGGAGATGTTTAAAGAAAACTGTGAAGGCCTAAAATACCCCAACATCTGCCAGAACTTTGGTGCAAACGAGATGTAGAATAAGTTGTAAAAAAAAGAGTCTATTGTGTCTAGCAAGATGCACCAAATTTATTACTTAGCATGATAACTATAGTGCATCTTTTGCCTGCTTCATCTAATTTCAAGCAAAAAATTTGAGACTGCAATAAGAAATCTTCCAAAGACTGATCTTTCAAAACTATGTAATAGTAAAAGAAGCCCTCTTATGAAAAAAAAAAACACACAGTGCCAGAATATCTTTTTTTTGGTCACCAAGGTAGAAAAGGGGACCAAAATGGATTAAGTTTGTCAGGTAAATTGCGGTATGGGAGGAGACCTTAAACCAAGGGCTGCTCATTGAAGATAGTTATAGATGTTACCAGATGATTCTGTATGCCACTTCTAGGTGTGAGGTTGTTTATTGACTGATGTTAAAGGGATATTTCACCACATTCACTTTAAATATGAAGATAAAGGTAAATAAAAACTATTATCAAATACATTGCAGTTTTGATTTTGCTTCCTTTTGAAGTTAGAACATCTAGTTTTTTGCCAGTGTTCCTTGCGCTTAAAGGGAACTTGTCATGTAGATTATGCCGCCCTTGCTGAGGACAGCACAAGCTAGTGTCAAACCTGCTGTTTCCAGCGCTGTGTCCCTTATTCTGTAAGATGCTGTAGTTTTAGAGCATTTACCCCTCAAATCTTATTTATAAGTAGGTGTTAGCCCCACCCACTGAAGTCTAGCCCCGCCCACTGACAGTTATTCACATGTTTCAACCTATTCAAAGTAATAGGTTTATCAGTTGAGGTGGGCGGGGCTAACCTCAGATGGGTGGGGTTTGAAAAAACTGACTCTTTGAATGACTCTTTGAATGACTCTTCTGGCTGAAAACTGCAGATTTGAGCATTAAATACACGAAAACTACAGCATCTTATAGAATAAGGGAGACAGCGCTGGAAAGAGCAGGTCTGACACTAGCTTGTTCTGCCCACAGCATGGGGGGCATAATCGATGTGACAGGTTCTCTTTAAAAGCAAAGGATTACCTCAAATGTCGTTCGAGACCATATTATGCCACAACTGAAGAGAAGCTGTGGAAGAAGAATGCAATCCGAGAACAGGTCTGTAAAAATGATGGCATCATTTGAGCAATCAAACACAGTGTTCAGTTGAGCAGCCCGATTGTGTAACTTGCAATATGGGAAGTGTATACTTCCATGTAATTTTGGTTTTTGACATAAGGAGTGTTCTGCATGATCATTTACCATCCCATATAAATGAACCATACACAAGGTTTATCTGTTTCTCTTTTTGTTTAGACAGGATAGATTGGATGAGATAAAGGAGTCTGGAAAATTGAACCAATTGTATTAATTTTTTTCCCCATGGACATGGTAATTTCCAAGGTAATGAAAGTAAAGAACATAGTTGTGCCAAATAGGGACTGTGATAAAGTATTGCATGAATTCTACGCAGTGTTTTCATGCGGACAAAATTTACCAAAATTGAAGTGTTAGTTGAAAACAAATTTAAAAAGATTATTTAGACATAAAATAACTATAAAACATCTTTTATGTTCCCCCTATTCATCTGGGCCTATGATACTCTGTCACCAGGGGCTCTTCTACTTGCAGGATATAAGAGTTCTGTATATCGCTCAAAAGTGTTCTGGGCCTGTATCATCTTTTTCTCATTGCCTAAATTACTCTGAGGAGTATGGTCCAGACCTCCACATGGCCTCGAAATAACAATTTAGGTACCTTTCCGCATTAAACGGTGCCACCTCTCCAAAGGCTGCTTCCTTAAAGGAGTTTTGCCAGGACGTGCCTTATCTGCTAAGAAGCAATTGTAAACAAGCCAGGCTGAGCTGAGAGAGCGAGAGACACAGCCAGAGCACAGAGCCAGGCATAAGGGATCTTGTGAAATGTTCACTCAAATAATCAAACTACAACTAGTGGATTCTGTATAAAAAAGACAACATCTTTTCTCCACAGCAGCTTGAAAGCTTCTTCATGTTCTCTGTCATCAGACAAAGCAGGGATCTACTCAGATAATCACACTACAACTAGTGGATTCTGTATACAAAAGACAACATATTTCTACCCGGTGCCTTGAAAGCTTCTTCAGCTCCCTTTCATCGGATAAGAAGTGTGCTACGCGCAAGCCCGGCCAGCAGCTCTTGTCAGGTCATATCTAATAGAAGCTTTTAAGTAACTACGGGCAGGTAAGGCAGGCTGTAGCTCTCTCAGACTGCAATTTTTGTAATCACATTTATTTAGAAAAGTGATTAAATACTCATTTTGGAGGATCCCACGTCAACATTACATCATGGCAAAACCCCTTTAAATGTACAGTAACAGCAACACAAGTACAGCTTCACTTTATACATGGAAATGGTACTTTGGATATAATTAATAACCTTAAAATTTCTCTTTTTTTGTTACAGAAACATTTAATTTTCTTAAAATTTATTTCCTAAGATTTGGAAATGTTATGCCTCCACTTAAAGTCTTTCCAATTAATCTTTCCTTATAAGTCCTCCAAGCTTGCAGTGAGACGTAGCATTCTCTGATCTTTGCCTCTTCTGGGAAGCTGTTCGCCAACTCTTGTGCAATCTGTCTAGACTTGACAGGGGCATCAGCCAGGAAAAGTTTTGTTGGAATAAAAATGCATTCAGCTCCTTCACTTATCTGCCAAAGAAAAGGAAAAAGTAGACGATCAATTCACTACAGAAATTGTTCATAATGAAATGAAGCAGTGGGAAGATACATCTGTTTGGTAGCTGGATAGGCCTCACTTCTTGTTCTGGTTAGTGACAGTGTCTAGATCACTGCAACTGAAGCTGGCAAGGGGTCATATTTACACTTTCAGGATTCTGTCAGGATTCAGGAGTGGATTCCATGCCTAGTACCTGATGGACTCTGCAAGCAATCCACTGGCAATGCAGGTGAAGGAGGGATTTTCTTTCCCATTACCATGCTGCAAAAATTGTGTCTACAATAATGAATGCAAATATTTGTCCACTGCATGCTTATTATTGGTGTGGATTCCACTCTGAAAAGATCTGAATTAGCTCCACCAAATTGTAGTGAATTACAATGAAGCTAATGTAATCCCCATTCTGATCTGCTAGTCCATATACAGCTCAAATCAGAGTTATAACTGTAGATTTCAGCTATTAATTATCTTCCAAAATCCATACCTAACTTGCCTACAGCAATTCAGTATGAACCCACATTTACTAATATGGTTGCACTAGAAAAATGTCTTAAAAGGTGTCAAAAGTGGAGCAATTTTGGCAGAGCATATCCCAGACACATTTAATATGGGCTTATTGCAATTTCTGCACACTACTCGACAGGTGGTCATAGCTTACCGAAAAGTGAGCGTGACATCGCTGAAAAGTGGGCCTGGCTGTGATGCAACACACTGCAGAAAAATCTTCGCCGAAAATATGCCAAAATTCTGGCATAGAAAGTAGGCAAAAAAAAGAGGTGTCGACAGCCATGCAGACCAATTTGATGTAGTGCATGCCGTATGGTCTGAGCACTGATAGACTAATCCCCCACCCTTTAACCTCTGCAGAAATGCTGGAAGCACTCATACAATGGGGACAAAAAGTATTTAGTCAGCCACCAATAGTGTAAGTTCTCCCACTTAAAAAGATGAGAGAGGCCTGTAATTGACATCATAGGTAGACCTCTACTATGAGAGACAAAATGAGAAAACAAATCCAGAAAATCACATTGTCTGATTTGGAAAGAATGTATTTGCAAATTATGGTGGAATATAAGTATTTGGTCATCTACAAACAAGCAAAATTACTGGCTCTCACAGACCTGTAACTTCTTCTTTAAGAGGCTCCTGTGTCCTCCACTCAATACCTGTAGTAATGGCACCTTTTTGAACTTGTTATCAGTATAAAAGACACCTGTCCACAACCTCAAACAGTCACACTCCAAACTCCACTATGGTGAAGACCAAAGAGCTGTTGAAGGACACCAGAAACAAATTTGTAGCCCTGCACTAGGCTGGGAAGACTGAATTTGCAATGAGCAAGCAGCTTAGTGTGAAGAAAACAGAAAACCATGGGAGTACAGTACATAAATGACAGAGGTTGAGGATATAGCAAATAAAGGACACAAACATTATCACAAACCCATCCTCATGGACATTAACCCCTTCCTAACATAGATATTTTTTTGAAGATGATGTTCATTTTCTCCTCCTCAGTCACAAGGTCATTGAAAATATTTTTTGTTAGTAGCACATAATTATGTATTTTTATTAAGACAGTCTTTCTCATGTACTTTATATATGTTACATATTACTAAATATGTATTAGACAGGGGTTCCTTAATAACCTTTAGATGTAAGTTCTGATGTGACAGGCTAAGCACAGTGGAGAGTTGGTCGTTCGTTGCTGCTTTGTTACCAGAAATGAGCCCCAGGGGACCTCATTACTTATCAATTTGGCAATTAAAATATTCAGTGTAGTTGGTTTGAAGACATTTGTGACTTCCGGATCTCAGTAACAATGTTATTAAAGCATGCTTATTAGAAATTCCTACTGCTGATTCATTGTAGCCTGATTGCTGTAGACTCAAGTAATTATGTTCAATACTTTTCCACTATTCTATCATTCTAGGTGAGTCAAATGCAGAGTACTATGCGAAGTAGCATGTAAATCAATGTAAAATCATGATTAAATTAAGACTTTAACTTTTTACAAACTCAAATAATCTTGTGACTTTTGCAAAGTTTTCCAGTTTTGTAACTTTACTGATTTATACCATAATGTGTATGTCACTTCTTGTTGAACTAGAACTGTAGAAGACTAAAATAGTTATCACCTGTATATTCTTTACCAATCCTTGACATATCCTAATAATGTCTAATTACTGCATGCTATTGCTTCCATTATTAATCTCTAGATTTGAGAAGCCAGATAGAGGTGTGCTATAATAACTATAAAAGGGGCCGCGCTTGGACTCGCCCACAGGGGAATAGGGGTAACCCTCGGTGGGCCCCAGAGCATAGTAGACCTGGAGTTGGTTTTTAACTGCATATACATCCTCAGAAGAGGCAATAAAACATAGAAAGAGAGGGATATAGGAGGGATATACAATCATTTACAGTAACTGTAGGATGAGCCGCTAAAATAAGCTCCACCGCTGGGCCCATAAATGGCTCAAGTGGTGGGCCCCAAAAATCAACTCCACCTGTGGGCCCTAGGCAACCCAGTCTGACACTGCATGGGGAATAGTACTCCCCAGTTATTCCAATCAGCCAATCAACATCAGTGAGATGGATTATGTCACCTGTTACCAGACTAGGAGTGTTGAAAACTTTGTTACATTATTTATTCTACTTTCCCTGATTAGATGAAAAAATAATTGAGGATAAAAACACTAATGCATGCATTCATTATCATATGTATTATTGCACTTTGGATTTTGGTCACGGTCAATTTCGACTAAAATATCAGGGTTTTGATTTGGAATTTGGCGGAACTTGCAGGAAAATTAGCCACTACACCCATAACCCTAACCCCTGGGCAACCAATCTGCAGACTGTAAGTGTCCATCAAAAGGAAGTGTATTCCCCAATTTGTTTCTATTAACACAAGAAAGCCCAGATGTGTGTTGGTGTTATCACGAAGTTTGGAGGCGGTAAACTGCTGTAAGTGCTTTTCAAGACTAGAAAACACATCCAAAATGTTTCACCCCCAAAAAATTTAATGGAATTAAGTTTTTGGGACATCTTAAGTTCCAAATAGTTTAGCAACTTTAGCTGAACTGCTCTTGAACCGCACAGAGACCTATTCGAGTAACACTAATAACAAGCAATTATTTTTCTGTGAATCAAACCACAGTCTAGTTTTAGTCAATTTAAAGGGCCAGCAGTACTGGAGCATTTATAGATTCCCTCTACAGGGTTATTTCTATCATTTATGTAGCTGCCATACAGATCTGATAGGACACAGAAAAGTTGGTGGCAGGACAGAGGTCAAGAATCCTCGGTCAGAAACCCACGCCTATTAGACATCTTAAATTGTGTATGTGCCATAAACGACTATGATGGAAAAAAAAAAACCTTTAATTTGCAGCATTATATATCATTGTATAAGTAAGTGGTAGATTTGGGAAAATCAGCAAAAATCTGTACCTTTACATTTAAAGCTGCAATAGGCTTGGTCTTGTTTCTTTTTTTTTCTCACTGTTATTACAGTTGAAACCAGAAGTGTGCATACACTATATAAAAAGGACACGTATGCATGTTTTTCTCACTATCTGACACAAAATCAGAATAAACCTTACCTGTTTTAGGTCCATTAGGAACCTAAATTATTTATATTTGCCAAATGTCAGAATAATGAGAGAATTTTTAATGCATTTTTATTACTTTCTGCAAAGTCAAAAGTTTATATACACTAGAATTACTATGCCTTTAAAATTCGTGACAGACCATATGATCATGTCATGTCTTTGGAAGCTTCTGATAGGTTTATTGGCAACATCTGAGTTAATTAGAGACACACCTGTGGATGTATTTTTTTATGCACAGTAGAAACACACTGTTTCTGTTTATAACATCATGGGAAAGTCTAAAGAAATCAGCCAAGATATCAGGAAGATAATTGTAGACTTTCCCTAGTCTGGTTCATCCTTGGGTGCAATTTCCAGATACCTGAAGGTGCCTTGTTCATCTGTACAAACAAGTGTATGCAAGTACAAACAAGATGGGAATGTCCAGCCATCGCTCAGGAAGGAGACGGGTTCTGTGTCTCAGAGATGAACGTGCTTTGGTCCTACAAGTGCATATCAACCCAAGATCAAAAGCAAAAGACCTTGTGAAGATGCTGGCAGAAGCTGGTAAGATTGTGTCATTATCCACAGTGAAATGAGTACTGTATCAACATGGGCTGAAATGCCACTCTACCAGGAAGAAGCCATTACTCTAAAAGAAACATAGAAAAGCCAGATTAATGTTTGCAAATGCAATTTGCAAACAGGAAAAAAGACCTACATTTTTGTAGACATGTTCTGTGGTCTGCCAAAACTAAAATTGAACCATAAATTGAACCATAATAAGTTTAGCCATAATGGCCATTATTATATTTGGAGGAAAAGGGGAGAAGCTTAAGAACACCATTCCAACAAGGGGGTTGAAACAAGGGGGTGGCAGCATCATGTTGTGGGGTTGTTTTGCTGCAGGAGGGACTGGTGCACTTCACAAAATAGATGGCATCATGAAGAAAGAAGATTATGTGGCAATACTGAAGCAACATCTCAAGACATCAGCCAGGAAGTTAAAGCTTGGGCGGAAATAGGTCTTCCAAATGGACAATGACCCGAAGTACACTGACAAACTGGTTACACCAGTTCTGTCAGAAGAAATGGGCCAAAATTCTTACCAACTATTTTGAGAAACTTGTGAAAGGATATCCAAAACGTATGACCCAAGTCATACAGTACAGTTTGAGGGCAATGTTACCAAATACTAATGAAATGTATGTAAACTTTTGACTTTGCAAAAATCCATAAAAATGCCTTAAAACATTTCCTCTCTCATTATTTTGGAATTTGGCAAATATAAATAATTTTGGTAATCCTAATTGCCCTAAAACAGGAAAGGCTTATTCTGATTTCATGTCAGATAGTGAGAAAAACATTTATTTGTGTCTATTTACATAGTGTACGTAAACTTCTGATTTCAACTTTAGATGTGTATATGTCTTCTAATTTTTCTTCCCATTATATGTATTATGGGATAAGTAAAGATCCAGTCACAACCAAATCAAAGTGTGTTCATAAACAATGTGCTACAAAGTCATAAATACTTACCAGGCTGAAGCGTAAACTAGAGGACCTGAACATTGTCTCTGCAAGTCCCTGTAAATAATAATACAGTAATATGTAATGCATCAACACTGCAGCCCAACATACATACAATATATTTAGTTTAACATACTTTATACATATTTTGTTTCCTTTTTATAGCATCACACTTAGGGCAGATTTATCAATGCTCTCGAAGACCAGACTACCTTAAGGCATGTTATCAAGGTGTATTTGGGTGCGTAATTACGACACTCCCAAGTTACACCGTTGTACGGGCGGGCGGGGCGGGAGCGGGGGACTGAGCAGGGGGCCGGCACTTCGCCGGCCCATTGACGTGGAATTACTAGCGGAGCGTTATTTGCGCCTTAATTCACATGTCAATTATCTCCCCGCCCGGCGGCTTCGCCGGGCGGGGAGAGGAGACGTAATCCATAGTTCTCTATGAGAACTGTGAATTACCGTAATGAATGGACGTTTTCGGCCCGTAATTTGCGCACTTCGGCGCGTAATTACGGACCGAAATACGTCCCAAACTTAGCCGTGTGAACATAGCTTAATATGTGCAACATTAATCAAGGTGTTGATAGAGCTACTGCATGTTTAGACTATCTACTCCAAGCTTACACCTTCTAGTAGTTGGCTTACGTTATGCTACAAATTGCAGCAAAAGTTTTGTGCATTTTTTGTTGCAACGCATTGCACAACAAACCACGGCCCATTTCAAGAAGTTAAATCCCTATTACTTAGGCCATGCCCCTTTTTGTTGGATAAGGTACATAAGTGTGTAGAAACTATCTGATGAGTCAATAGGGAATGGTCCTAATAATCAGAAGGGTAGATTTCTATAAAAAAAAAAAACTTTTTACCTGAAGTTAAGTAGGATATTTAACTGCAGTAGAATCCTAATAGTGTTGGTATAGTGGGATGATGTTACCAACTACTTATAATACTTACATAACTATACATAAACAGTCTCGAATTGTACTTTTAGCTTTAGGGTCATAATTTATAGAGATTTAGTAAAAGTTATGTTTTATGATACATTGTAGTAATAGTGCGGGAATTGGGTAATTCACTTCGGGTAAAAAGTATTTTAGAAACTGTCCAAAACACATAATAAATGTGGTGTAATGCATGTACGCAAGAATATTGCCCCAAATAGCACCAGAATTCTGGCGCAGGTGCCCTAATAAATTTAGTATATAACAACTCCAATGCTGCTACATCAATAATATACAGTACATGCATATAAAAAATGTATGATCCCACAAATAGTCCAAGTTTTCTGGCTGATTTTTTTTCTCCGTGGTTCTTTTATTTCACAACTTGCCAATCAGAACACAGAACCTATGATTGACGAGAACTAACAGAGACCATAGCATAGACTGTATAGGAAGATAACAATATGTAGTAATTTTATTGTATTCATAAACAAAGATAAAATTCAAACATTGTTTGTCTGTGGCTATGCCTGACCCAGGATTTCACTAATGAGCTACTGCCGAGACAATGTTGCAATATTGGCTATATAATATATTTCTATTACTAACTTTGGAATCAGGACCTGTTACAATCACTCCATTTGCTCCATCAAAACTATAGATTGGAGCATATACCACATATATTATACATTTGCCCTAATACATTTGCCCCAATGTGTTGGCTCAAGTTGCCAGTGAACCATGTGTCTTTCTGTCTGAATACTAAAGATTACATGTACAGGTGTTCATATAAATTTCTAATTACAGAAAGTCTTGGCTTATTTTAAGGTGTTTAAATACAGAAGCATGCATGAAGCAACTGCGGAAGAAGCCATGACACAACTCCATTGTTACCTATCTTCTAACATAATGTTGAGATACATGGGTAAAGCGTTGTTTAGGCTGGGAAATGAATCAGTGCTAGGAGTGATTGAGGGCAACTATGCTTATAATTATGCCACCAGTGCCTCCAACAGGAGAAGCATGGTTCTAGCCAGAAATCAAACTTGGAAGGCAGCTTTGCTCATTTTCATAACACCAAAGCTTACATATGATAGAAGAAATGTACTGACTTAGAACTGAACCCAGGGCTATAAGGGTGTGTCCACACAGCATATACAAAATACCAGTTGGATTCTGTTTTATAATCTGCCTGGTACTTTGTTGTCTTTTGGATAGTTTTGGGGGACGGTTCTATCTGCGTTTTGCGGATTCGTCCGTCCCCCATGACCACTGAATTGCACATTTTCTGCCCGGAAACCAGGAGGAAGATTATGCATGGTCTAAGTTTTTACGAATGCCGTCCTGCTGAAAATCCGTTCAGTGTAGACTACTGAACAGATTTTCTATTAAAGTCTATGGGGACGGTTTCTTGTTGGTTTTCAGACGGTTTCCAAATTCACAAACTGTCTGAAAATCCGACCAATAAAACATGTCGTGTGGCCTGACCCTAAGGACATGTCCCCACGGCATGGGTTTTCGGATGGTTTTTCAGCCGGTTTTTTGGTTTTTCAGACCGCCTGAAAAAACAGCCGAAAATTAGCACAATTGTGCTCTATGGAAAACCCGTGCAGTGGGGACTTTCCACCCGGCTTTTTTTCCGCCCGCGGGCCGCTCAAAATACATTGAGCAAGCCCATTCTTCCGTCTGGTTTCCGGACAGAATATGAACACCTCAATGGGAGGGGGGAGGGCTCTTCTCCGCTCATCGCGGATTTGTCCACTGCCGTGTGAACGCACCCTAACTTGGAAAGCTGCTATGCTCTGACTTGAAATTAAATTTGGGTCAACTGCTTGGAAAGAAGCTATGGTTACCTTTATACTACCAGTGGCTCCTTGAGAGATGCATTACAGTGGGTGGGAGTCCAACCAAGTCAACTAAAATGTTTTGGAATGCATGTATTCTAATAAATTGTTGCCTGTTTATATGTAGGATGAATATAAGGAATTGGTATAAAACTGCCAGAGTTCCATACAAAGGGTGTCGGGCTATCAATCACAGCCAGGTTTCTGCATGTGATTTCAACAACAGAACAGCTGAGAACACCATGACTGCAAGCACCAGATGTAAAGTTACATCATGATATCTAGAGTTATAATTAATAAGACCAGAGGATGATGTTGATCCAGTGAAAACAACTGTTTGCCATGTGGCATTATGAAGGGATCATACGCTGTTAGGTCTAGGAACATTTAAACCTATGTAAACTTGTAGTTCTTTTGAAGATGTACAATGATTTTGCATACATAACAATTTCCTAATATTTTATTTCTAAATTACACTTTGAATTTTGTTTGTTTGAATTTGAACTTTGTTTAAGTATTTATTGACACATTTTGGAAATTAAACTTACAAAGATGCCTCCACGTTCCAGAGTGCTAATGGTAACAAACCGAAATGATGATAATGTGCTTACCTGTAAAACATTAAAGTACATGCAACAGCTGAATGTCACATAATTGTCATATTTTATTGAACATAATAGTGACATATGTAGTTAATATCAGGTTATATAATCTCTTTACCTGTATACTACCCGCCAGTAAAGAGATGTTCCCAACCAAGTGTGATCTCAGATATAGGAACACGATAGTCTCGGAACAGAATGGAGACTTGGTTGTGCTTGCACATGACTCTTTATTCTGTTCTAGAGCACAGTCGAACATAACGCTCACCCATATTCAATAATCCCATAGAACAGAATGAAGAATAGTACGCAAGTGTGACTCACTCTCCATTCTGAGCCAAGTCTTTCATTTTGGTCATGGTTTTATATCTAACTACTGTATATTTTTCCAGACATTAGGATTTTTGGTCCAAACCTAATAACACATCCATACTGTATAACAGATTGCAATATAAAATAATACAAATGATATGTTAGAGCTCTCTTCAACCTCTCTTCATTTTAAAACACCGTTAATTCCACTGTGCTTATGAAAAGAGGTTTAAACACATACAATAACAGACAAAAATACAACTATAGTCCAATCAACATGCACTATGTTTTCCTGCAGTTTGGGAGTCTAGTAAAACTGGGAAATAAGTAGTATTATTCTGTAATATTGGTCATATTGGTTATCTCCAAGCTCAGTTTCAGAGATATAAAGGACAGTTTAATAAAATTTTTAGCAAATTAACTCAGGAGTAACTTCAGGAGCTATAGTTAGTGGTCCTTATATTAGGTCACTTCCCGTGCTGCCCCTCACCGCTGTGTTGATATACTTTGATTGACATTTCTACCACAAAGCCTCTAGAGTACAGAGGATAACAATAAATCTGTTGGGTCAAAAATAGATGTAACATTACTATTGGCCAGAAAGCTATTGGTTTTGAAAGATATTGTCCCATTCACATCACAGTTTCAGTGGGGCTATAGGAATCTGTGGGGCAAACTAAGTTTCTTTTATGTTACATTTGCTTTATTTCTCCATTGTATGTGCTTTATGGTCTACCGCACTTTTGTGTCCCACACATAAAACATATAATACATTAATTAAATGCTGGATTTAATTAAATGAACATTTTTGAATTGCACACATTGAAACAATTACATTTTGTAAGGAACTTTGTAATTTACATATTCTGTGAGAATATGCAAAGAATAAAGTGATAGTTCTGTTATGCTCCAGAAAAGTGACTCTTTTCTTCTTCAAATAAGTAATTATCAAAATCATCAAAAACATTTAGAAACATAGAAGTTTACAACAAAAAAAAATCTCTTAAAATATTTAGACTCATTCTACGAAGGTCTTAATAATGTTGATTTAAGACTATTCTTAACATTAATGGCTTCTCCACAACCTCTTTCTTTTACTTTGTCTTTCCTGTAAAACTTGTATCCAGGTATGGCTATTTCCTATTCATTGCAATCCAAGAACCATGACTCTGTTATCGCAACCGGATCCAAATTATCCCTAGTTATGATTGTTGCCAAAGCTACGAGGCTTAGAACACATCATATAAAGAACATTTTTATTACATTTTGTATTATTCTTAATGACAATGTCAATTACATCTACCAAACTAACAGGATGAAGCAGTGTGTTTCTAAAAATGTGGCTAAGAGATAGAAATCATTCTCAGAAATTAAATTGCTGTCTGTCTAAAAGTTCTGAATTCCATACCATGTACTTGTACCTATATGTGATGAATGAAATTAAACTCTGAGATACAAATTGGTGTGTTTTACTGATTAAAGATGTGCAAACTCCTAACATTTGCATTGTGTTATGGGTGCCCCTGCGACCCACACCCCCGTTAGCCCTACTGTTGGTTCTGTGAGTGGCACACTCACAGTCCAGACCTCAGCTCGTTCTACTCACCTCTCCTTGCTCCTTGTTGTGTTCCTGTCAGCCATCAATGGGTGCGCACGGCAGCTTAGTAAAATTTAAAGGGCCAACACACCAGTGATTTGTTATCACCAGGCACTGACTCTATATATCCCTGGCTCTTCCTCCTGTTCTTGCCCTCGGTTGCCTATTGTGAAAGTGTTTCTCTGTTGTTCCTGATTATTCCGTGTACCAGTTCACCCTGCCCTTGTCCCTCGACCACAAACCTTGCCGCTTGCCCTGACCTGCCTTACTGTTCCCGACCACAAATTGCCTGTCAATTTTGAACCATGGTGCACCCCGGCTGCCAGCATAAGCAAGTCACGTCACGGCTAGCGACCTGTTATTCTTCCACCACAGCAAACTCAACCTGCCTTTTGGTGGGCTCTGGTGAATACCGGGATCTACTTAGACTCCACTTCTTGACATGGCTTATACCACTGCTTGCAGTGGTCCAGAGGATCCACGCCTCAGGCCTGCTGTTACGGTAAGCAAACCTGGGAGACATCTCATCTCCGTCAGCACACCCACATCCTGTACTAACAGTAGAATACCTCATCATCTTGGTTATTTTATCAGCTGTACCCAGCTGGTTTATAATTCTTGGTAACTAATGCAAAATAACCTCTCCCTTGGAAGTCGCATTTTCCTGTGCATAAGGGCCATGTTAATATCATCTCTTGTTTATATCATTTCTATTCTATATTACTATAGGATGAGTACAAAGTAACTGTATTTATAGTCTACAGCTTCCAATCTCCCAGAACCAACAGTTGTCCACTCCGCCCTTTTCTCTGAGTGCTTTAAACCTCTTAAGCACCACGACTGAAAAGTCCTTCAAAAGGGTTTTGCCACGAAGTAAAATTGACGTGGGAAGCTTGCAAATTAAATAATAAATATTTTCACCATTCATCATTATTAAAAATTCTGTACCATTATTGTTTTAGCTGCTACCTTACTGATCCATCGTGTACAGCTCGTCTCCAGGAGATACAACCAGGGACAAGAGCTCCTCAGTCCTGGTCGCACATGCTCAGACATCACCTCTCATCTCAGTCAGTCTCTTCCCTGCTTAGTAATCACACACACTAATTCACTGCTGAGCCAGTGTTCAACCCCAGGTGCTGTCATCCTACTCCTGTCCTCTGTACTCCTTAGTAATTAGTCAAACAGTGAAAATAAATAAAAAGAAAAAGAAACCTCAGTTATGTACACTGAGGAAAAAAAAATCTACATTTGGTTCCTTCAAGGATTTGAACCTAGAGCCCCAATGTTAGAAGGCAGGAGTGCTCAGCTACTTTGTAACTACTCACAGCCCTTTACATAAACAGACCTTCGACTAGAGTGAGCACACTGTGGGGAAGGTGATGTCAGCCTGCTGGGGGCAATGATATGCAGTTCAAA